>CAJQUW010002360.1:0-56766 GCA_907163375.1 Prostheceraeus crozeri | reverse complement strand
TATTTTGTCAATATCAGCCTCCGTTATAAGCGAATCTGGGGCTCAGAGTCCACAAATTCGCAGTCGTTTTTTGAAAACTCAGCTTTCGAAGAAATTCAAAGAAATTTAATGGAAAGTCCCGATAAAGGCATCAGTTTGCGAATATTTTTCCAACTGATGTTGGCAACTGAAGAAACACAGCTGCGCACAAAGCGTTATTATTGTATGTAATTACTTCTTCAGGAATATGTAACCAGTTGATAATTTATTTCATTTCACTTATCGCTAATCAATTTTCGTTAAGAATGACCTGTCCAGAACCATCGAGAAAAATAAACATTCAGCCCAACGCGGAACTTTATAAGGCGCCCAAACAAATGATCATTTTCGTTTAAATAGGGAAACATCAAGATTACGTGCAATAAAAAAAAGACACTAATTTTCCAATTGATGCAGAAAGTGCATGTTCTTATTATCTTCATTTATTCGAATATATTCTAAAATGTTGAAATTTATTATAGATGATGTTTATTTTTGAACATTTTGAAACTTAAGCCAGCGAATTTCAGAATAAAATGGATCTACATTGATCTACTTTTGGACAATTTTGTCATTTCTTAACCATTCAACAGCTGTCGATTCTAGAAATGCCACTTTAAAAACAAATAAAATAATTCGGATTTCTGAGCTTTCAACATGTAGTCCGCCACAACCCAAAGATGAATGTATAATGTAAGATATTATCTTTGTCACAACCGGTAAAACTTCATGAATTATCTTTACATTTGCAATTGCTATGATTGGAAAGAATGAGATTTCTGTTGATACAACCGACCGAATACCAGTGACATCTTTTTGAACAGATTAATCATAGATGTCCCTGGTGTAATAGATGTCGTATTTAAATTGTAATAACTATTATTCATATTGCAGTCCGATTTTTATTTACTATACATTAAACCAATGCAATTCGTACTGCAATGCGGTTATTGCAGTACGAATTGTTAAAAGAAAACTACTGAAAATACAAATTATTATCGTAATATTCACAAATTAGTCATGCATGCATCAAGAAATTATTCAGTGCAATGTTCTCTCAGAACGAACAATTATTGTAATTGGCCATTAAACACCGATAGTGCCCATTGCCAGATTTTGTTAGACGAATTAAAGCAGTTTGTTTCTCACCGACACATTTTCAAATTTACTCTTCCGGTTTCCCAAAAATTGACATTCTTTGCAATGTCCCTTTCCTTGAACGTTTTGTCATAAGGCGCTCAATTGATTTCTCGCATTTTGCCCAGTAATGGCACACACATCACACGATCAAACCATCTTCTCGGTAGGTTTGTAACGACGTCGGCGAATACAGTGATCCGTATATTCTTTGAAAGTTTGCATCCTTGGAGATCTTTTCATCATTGTTTCCTAAAAAGAGTTTTTTCTATCACTTTCTTTGATTGATACCAGTCGACCTTACCGACTTTTTTGTTTTGGGAAAAAAGATATTTTGCATCCACTAGGAATTTTTGAATGAGATAAATTCGAAATTGTTCTCACTGGTACAGAATTCATGCTCCCGTTTTGATGGCGCACATTCTTGATTGCTTACAGTTATCGAAGTATTTCTTGCTGAATTAAGGTTTAACATTCTTTTGGTGAATGAGCGTGTATCAAGTCGACGTATTCACTTCGTCATGTTGAGTCAAACTTTCGAAAATCGAAGTTTTCAACAGTCAAGGTCCGCGGATAACCTGTCACGTCCTCGATTACCGAAGTAATACATTATATTGTACCCAGATTGTCTGCTGTAAAAATGGTTGGCGTGCTTGATCAAAATACAAGCAAGTTATTTGCTGGTCCGTTTCTTCTATATGAGCAAATGAGATTGGTCCTCTTCCCTGATTTCAGCCATTCTGAAATTTTCGATTTTAGCATGTTTATTGAGACACGAATTCTTTTGTCTTGCATTATATTGCATCACTGTTGAGAGGAATGTTGATAAATGTACGATGCAAAGCTGGCTCTAATGCATAGTAGAGAAGAGCCCAGAATAACTTTCTATGGTTTGTTCTTTTTTAGTTGACTGTAAAAATATCTCGATCTGAAATTTCAGTCACTAGCTGAGATAGGCTTAAAATCAAGTCTAAAGTTCTCAAATTTGAAGAAATACTTCAGTAGCTTTTGACATGAACTCTTTCTTGAAATACAGAAGAATCAGATCTAGGCTCTCTCGAACTTATTGCATTTCCTCTTGTATAATTGCTGCATTGAGATGACAGTGATTGTTCATCAGAGCAACTTGTTCATGTATCATTGATGAGTCAAATAAGCAGTCGACACTGATGTTTTCCAGTAGCTCTCCATTATACGATCTTTGCCTGGTTTTCGATTAGTCGCTGTGTATTCGGATTTGTTTTAGTCCTGAAACACATCCTTGCTGGTTTCAACATCGAAAAATCTACCCATGGCCTCCACTAAATTTTGTTCGTTATCATAATAGCTCCGTAATACAGCCGTAGAAGTATCATTATCAAATCTTAAGAGCATTGCAGTCCACATTTTGAATTTCCAAACAACTCAGGAAAATAGGTAATTCTATGACACAGAAGGGCAAGAAGTGTAGAAATCCAGTCCGCGAACTAATGTATATCATGGTTGAATTCTGAAGGAATGTTGATTTAAGAAATATCATGGAGGTAAGAGCATAGCTAAGTAATAGTTCTTACACTATCGCTGCTATCTCGAGTTTTCTGAACTGCAATGTCTTTGTCCTCAGGCGCTATAGATTCCACATTGCAGTTGCAAGAAAATAGAGACAGCAGCATACATTGATTACTCACTACCGCTTATAATTTATGCTTCACGTTCTTCGGGAAGGTAGATCTAAACTTTCAAACATTGTTGTACTCAGCACGGCGATTGAATTTGGCTGTATATCCTTTGATTTTAAAAGCCTCAACAATGCTAATCTCATAATCCAGTGTTCCTATGTACATTATTTTCAATGTTCCATCAATTTCTGAGTTATACATCTACGATATTTTTATGCAAATGCTCGATTAATTGCTTGTCGATTCTCTTTATGTTCATCAATCCGCTGTTGAAGTCGGCAGTTTAGTTTTGCATATGGAATGCTACTTGGATCGCCCAAGCATGAAATTCAAAAATCAACACACGCCTTCATCAACTGAATTGTCTTACTTTTAAGTGAAAATACGATTTTACTTTGCTTGTGCTAAAAACCACTTTCGCGTCTACGTTAATTTTTATAAATTCTTTCAAAGTTCAGTTTTAATTTTTCGGATACTCCTCCTATGTACGGTATGACAGTGTAGATTATTCCAATTATCATTACCGTTACATTAAACTCTATCTTCGTCCACTTGCTGCTTAAAATGCCTCGCTTTGTTTTTTGTTTAAGGAAAAGAATGGTACAACACTTTCTAATCCGGCATTTTGATAGCCATGTACTTTCATATAAGTCAGCCAATCTGTATAATTTCATTATGAAAAGTCTCCACAACTGGATACATTAAATTCTCGATGTAGACATACCTGTATAGTAGACCTTCTTTCCCTGTTTTAGGACAGATGGGATTTGCAGTTTAATAGAGAGTCCCGTGTAGGTAGGTTTACGATATAATATTTTTGACATGTATATTCGTTTTTTCAGAGATTCAGTTTTAAATTTTGTCGGATACTAACTCCCTATATACGGTGAATGACATGTAGATTATTAATTCCATTATCAGTGGCGTCGCTGTGTCTTCCCAGAACCATAGGCCTTCGCTTCCAAAGTGCAACTCCTATCTTTCTGGCAGCAGACCAACATGGAATGCATTAAAATAATTAATTTGAAACTATCTTAATTTCATGGTGAATTTTTCAAACACTTGTACAAGGTACATGAACATTCAAGACATGCCGGCACTCCCACTACAGAGTGAAATGAAATTATGGTGAGAGAGTAGATTACTGAGTATTTTAGATGAAAAGGTACACTGAAGTCCCTAGACTACCCATTGTAGACTATTCTAGCATGTGAATTGTGATTCACACAGCGGACAGCCTCCTTTTTCTGAACAGCCTCCATAAGCAGAGCAATCCTCAAGCTGACTGTTCGTCAACGCGAAAAAAACCCCCCCCCCCCCCCCCCTTCCCCTTTTTTGTTTTTGGTGTTTTTTTCCCCTTCCCAAAAGTATCTATAAACGTCAAAATGACAATGAAAATGTGATTGTTGATTTCATCACATGACCGCTTGATCACCTTGGTGAGATAACTATAGGAACCATTCACATCTCGTGGAAGCTCTCGCCAACGCAAGACTCTGTTGTGTTTATTATAGCCTATCAAAGTCACTTACATGTTTCAAATTTAGGGCTGATAAAATGTTTTTTGTGCTCCTCCTGATATTTCTATCCCGCTGAGATTGGTTTAGTTTATTATTTCAATGCCATAAAACTTCGTGTATGATGGCTAGAGTTTTCTTGCATAATCCCCTCTGGATGACTGGGCCGGTGTAGAATAATTACCACTGTTTTGAAATCGCCGCCATAACCATATCAAAATATGTCTTGAATCATTATCTTTGACTGAATCACTTCATGGCTATCCTCTTTTCTGCGGCTTCTAACCTTCCGATCTGACATTCAGCTACTGTTTGAACGCATGACACGACGATTTCAACGCGTCATGATCTTCTGGTAAAATTTAGTCGAAGCCACGAATAGGGAGAAATTTGTCGTCCTCTTCTCCTATCTGAATCTAAGAAATTTTATGTATAATCTTTTTTTACAATGTTGCAATGTAAATTGCTTTCTTCTTCGTTTTCTATCGGTGAGAAGACGACGAGCTAAACGCACACGCTCCCACATATCACACAAGAACACACAAATCTCTGTGATTTGCTGTGGAACACATCCCCAGGCGCATTGTGTGATTACTTGAAGATCCCCGCAGTTCACAGCTGAGCGCTGGCGCTCGGAACGTATTTGAGAGTAGTGACTTGAAACTGTAAAGTGTGTGTAAAGGTGTAAACGTAAAGATGCTATCAAAAACAAAAAATAAAAACTATTTGCACTTAAGTTTTATAAACGCAAATAATTATTTTTGGGTATGCGGCGAAGGCCTCGCAGGCACGGAGGTGACGCCACTGTTCATTATCATTACCGCTATCATTACTCTTATCTTCGACTACTTGCATGCTTAAATCTCGGCTCTGCTTTTTATTTAAGAAATAATAATGTACTATGCGTTTGATCATACATTTCGGAAAGCCATTGATTTCAAATATGTCATAGATCTTATTAATTTCATTATGAAAAGCTCTCCAACAACTGGATACTTTAAAAGCTCGATGTAACATACCTGTTATAAGACCTACTTTCCACTGTTTAGGACAGATGGATTTGTATTTTAATAGGAGTCCCGTGTAGGTAGGTTGGCTTGGTAAAATTGCTTGGCGGGTTCCCGTTTCCTTAAAAACGTTGTTTGCTATGTGTCTGTTTAAATGTGCTAAATTGCAACATAGGGGTGCGCTAATCCGTTGCTGCAACTTTATGAGATAGAACTTGCATGTAATCTCAGATTATGATGATGCAAAAAAATAATTCTGCTAAAAGTGGATAACGCAAATGAAGTAATTCGAATTCAAATTCAATAATGTTAATTCTCATGTCATTTGAAAGTGTGATGGTAACCGATTTCTATGTGCTTGCTATAGCTATATGTATAATTTATGCTTCACGGTTCATCGGAAGGTAGATCTAAACTTCAAAAATACAACCCAAAAAGGAAATGCATTTTTGAGAAGTGCTTGTAGCAGATCATCAGAAAGTATTTCCAGAAAATATTGCATGACTGAGCAGTTTTTGAAAAAAATCACAGAAATCGATTTCCGGAAATCAGCGTTTTTATGCTGCTAACTATAAATATTCAAAATCTATATTTTGTTGTAGAAACATTGTCACAACAGAAGAATGATGTTTCTGAAATATTTAAACTCTTGAAAAGCATTGGCAGCCTTTTTCTACAATACGGTGATGTGGAAGGCCTTTTTATTTAGTCAAAACATATAGCACAAGCTGTGATACTAATCAAGCACCTAAAAATAGGGCATGATGTCATCAACTTCAATTGATTCTCATTACATGCCTGAAATTTTGCTCTCATGTTCCGTTTCTCATGAGATTGAGCTCTCTTACAGATAACTCTTGCAGTGGACATGCAAAAAGTGAGGACATGAATGAGCTTACAAGTTTCTATTCCTGAAAGGACTCAAATCAGACCTCACATAGAAATCAAAGTAGCTGATTGTGATAGTTGCCAAAGTCTATCAAATCTAGTATTCAGTCACTGCATCAACTAAAATGCGTCTAAAAGCGTCTATAATGCAAAATGTGTAAGTATGCCTACTCGTTCGCACAATGATAATAATTCATACAAATTCGATTTCACGCTTTTGTATTTAGATGATATGATTAGAATTGAAGACTGCTGGATTGCTGCACGCATGTCGACTTTTTGCATGTTTACTGCAGGAGTCAACTGTAAGAGAGCTCGATTTCTCGAGAAATCGATTTCTATGAATTTTTCGAAAAACAGCTCAATCGTGATTTTCTGCACATACTTTCTGATGATCTGCTACAAGCACTTCTCAAAATGCATTTTCTTTTGGGATGGTATTTTTTGAAGTTTAGATCTACCTTCTGATGAACCGTGAAACATAAATTGTACATATAGCTTATAGCAAACACATAGAAATCGTTACATGTGATGCATCACATTTTCAAATGACATGAGAATTAACATTATTTAATTTGAGTTTGAATTGCAGCATTTTCAATATCCACTTTCAGCAGAATTATTTTTGCATCAGCACAATCTGTAATTACATGCAAGTGCCATCCATAAAACTGCAGCGACGGATTAACGCACGCCTATGTTACAGTTTAGTACACTTAAACAGAGACTAACAGACAACGTTTTTAAGGAACCCGCCGAGCAATTTTCTTCTCACCCTCCACACCTAGCAGATATGAATTACTTTTTACTGTATTTCACGCTCTTGTATTCTTACAAAATACTCATCAACTTGGCTACTTACATCAAGGGATTTATGCGCTTTCGAGAACACACGCAATTCTTGTGACTTATTTCTGTTCCCTTGGAGAAGATGCATCTCTTTTAATTCAACAATTATCATTTGTATAGATTCCCGCACTCTCAGAATGGAGGCGTTTCCAACAAGCGATTCAATAATGAGTCCAACAATGGCTCCAGCGAATGCACGCACGGGAATATTGATTTCAATCACCTAAGTAAGTGGTTTCACTTGAGTTTGAAAGCTGCATGTGTATTCAAAGTAGCCAAAATAATATCAAAACTGATGACTGGAAACAAAGAATTTCATGTTCAATCTTCCTCAATTTTATCATTAGAACACATCAAAGACAAAATCCTTCATTTCTGCACAACAATCTGCTTGGACAGCTATTGAATTTATTTTTCTTTAAGAACGATGAGGATCATCATCTGCTCCCTTGTCACTTTTTTATTCAAAATCGATATATCAGTGGAGATATCAGTAGAAATGTCATGTTCACGACTTGCTCAACGTTTAGTTCATCCAACTGAGAATTACCTCTCTAATATGAGTTTCTGCATTCGAGAAGCAACACGTCTCGATGCGCTTTCTCTTCATGCATTCAGAAATGGCTCATGCGCATTGTACAACTCATGTGAGAATTCCAGGTCCGTCAGCAAGACCTCATGTCCGATATACAGACGAGTTGTTGGTGATGAGGGTTTGCTGTTATTGAGAACTCGTGCAGATCAAAGTCAACATCCGTATGAGCTGCTGGTTGACACCACCAAGTCGAATATCACACAAGCAGATGTGGAGGATGTTGAACAGAACACCTACCAGTACAGGAGTCCACTCGTCGATACATTCCCATCTCCGTTCGATGTCATCAAATTGTCACTGCTGGATAGTCGTGGGCGTGAAGTAGTTGTCCTGACCTTCAACTTACCAAAGAATGCTCGAATCGCAATAGACGATACTTGGTTTACTGCTTCTCGGTTGGTTGCTGCTCATCCGTGGGATATTGCCATTTTGAAAAGCTCAAGAATCGACTCATTTTCGATGACGGGCTATGAACCAAATGGGAATCACTTTGTGATCAGATATGCTTTTACAGATAAATGTCTGCACAATGGGTTTTTATTTATTTCTGGAACTAGAGAAGGTTGCTCATGGCTTTCCAATCATGCGAATTATGCGTGGATAAATCGCACAGATGGTGGATACTTTAAGGATGCATCGAAATATGCATCAGAGTTCCGTTTGTTTGGCATCCCAAGAGAAGGCCAAGGTCGATTGTATCGTCGAGTGGCATCCTAATCTGAAGGAAAGTGTTTTATGAATCGGATTAGGAAGGACAGCTCATATTCATTGCTTTTTTGTCAACTGACCTATTAGATTTCAACATTGATTATAATGAAGTAGCAACCGCCTTGAAAAGCGTCAAAATTACTGTATTTTTGATGAAGGGATATATGACCCAGACAGAAATCAACTTATGATTAAGTGTCCTATGCCACTTCCATGTCAATGGAATACATATTGATCATTAACGGAAAAGGAATCATTTGTTCGTGGCTACCTTCTAATTGAAATTATGCTTGTGTCAATTGTACAAAGGATTATTCAATCGCAGCTGCGTAACTTTGAATAAGCATCGGAATTCCGTTCTTGTGGTATCTTAAGAGAAAAGAAAGTCGTTTGCATGAACCAATCAGAAGCATTTGAGGCACAAAACATCAAAGTGTTTCTTTGAAGTCACGCATTTCAAATTTGGAATAATACGCGATTTACCGCTATATTATGACGGTCACCATGTCGATAAAACAGTGTCTAACTGCACATTGAAAGGAACAATCCTAGAAATCCAACATTCTATAATAGTGATGAAAGAAGAAGCATGGACATCTACATATCTATAATATAGATCTATATCATATGTCATAGTAATTTAGAAGTTCATGGAAGAAGTCTGACCTCTTTCAAGAAGTTTTAGCTTTTGTTATGCTTAGAAAATGGACCGCTTTCATTTCTTGAACTATACATATCAGCACATGCTTTGACAGATCTTCTCTTGTGATACGCTGAAATGAAGTTGTCACTGCGATTTACTTTGAAATGACCAACATTGTGCTGCTGACAATTGTGAAGTAATTCACATGGAAATCAATTGACAGACAACAGAAGAGGAAGAAATGCATGTTGGCATTGGTGCTGTACAATGAAAAGAAGCCTATTTTTGCCAGGTTACCGAGCAAAAGTGAAAAAGCGACATCATTTGCAAGGCGAGTTACTCATCCAATCTTTTCCTCACAAACATCCTCTTTCCTTTCCAAATCCACTCTCACAATTGAATGTCTCGTTTATCACATCTTGAAGATGCGAGAAATAACGTGAAAGTTTCTTTTTGCCTTCTGGGGAAAAGTTTGTTGGCTTCAAATATTTAATAACGACGATTTATCAGCAACCGTGCATCTGATCTGCATCGAAGAGAAAATTGCCAACTAAAACTTCCGCAAATATTGATGTTAAAAATAAACTTTATATATCCTCGGAACATATTAGGAAGAATCCTTTTTACAATGTGGCCGAAATAATTTAGCATTCCACAGCACAATAAGTTGATTTTTTGCACATGCCGAGTGACCCAAAAAGTATTATAATTGTCAAGTTAAGTAGAAAGTCGGTTTATAAGATGAGAGACGTCCTTGCTTTGATGATTTTTCTTTATTGTAGCAACATGCGCAAGGCCTTTCAGCCGCTACAGGCGACCATTGTCAGGCAATTGAATGAAGAAAAGATTGCTGTGGATGAGCTCAAGTCATCACGTGCACTTTTCATTCAACCCGGAACATAGCAGCGACTGTCCAATATAAAATGCAATGCGATAACTGAAAATACGTAAAACAAATGCTACTACTAAAATTCACAGTAAAAGTAATGAACGCTAGAAAGATACAAGAGAAAAGTAAAACGTCAACAATTCCAGCAACTGCATAAAAGGAGGCTTTACTCGATTTGCCGATGCACACCTCTCAGTCCAAAATGGCTGGTCCTTTATTTTCTGAAAATAGAAAGTTAGTATTAACAGCGATTGTTTAGAGTTCAGAGATGGCCAACTTAGTTGGGCCGCCGGCCAGATAATAAAACGCAGAAAACGAGCCGGGGGAGCATCAAACTTCAAAAGTGCTACTTATTGAAATCCCTTTTCAGTAGTTAATTGGATGCTAATTTTATTTAGTTTCACCTCTTGTAATAATTGTTTATTGGATGTACATGTACATCTTCGCCTCACATCTAAAAATGCAGAAAAATATTTACATTGTGCTATTTGTATATATTTATTGCATTTTTAGATGCCAACATATCAATAATTCTATTTTTCCTTGTAAATCTTAAACATACAGAACAACTATTTGAATATAAGGAGCATACAGAAAAGCTCATAGAAAATATTTAACTTTATGACCTTTCTAGGATTGATGAGCTGCAGACAACACGACAATGTCATCTGTTAATTTCGATGTTGCGATGCGCAGAGAGTTTTATAGATTTTGGTCTGCAATTCTTGTACGATGACAATCTTTCACATATTTCCAATCAAGAGAACAGATACTCGCATGTGTACGTAGTTCCAAAAGGCGAGGATACGCATATGGCAGGTTCTACACGATGGGTTTGAATTCGATTATCAGCAAAAAATTCTCCAGAAAATCTGTTTGCAATTTCTAGGCATGCTTAGTTCACGTAGTCGAGAAATGTCAATTTTATAAAATTCATCGAGCTATATTTTCGAGAAAACTCAAGTTTTTTGAATTTTTTGAGTAGTATGTAATATAGCATTATTAATTTTTTTATATAAAATTCTCCAAAGAATCTGTTTGCATTTTTTGAACATACTATGTAAGCACACTTGAGAAATATCCTCAATCTTACAAATTTTCATCGAGCTATTCATGAGACAATTTAAATTTTGAGTTGTTGAATAGTATAATAATTCATCATTTTTTACTTTGACTCCGTGTTTTCATTTACCTGGGTCGGCGCATAGCAGTAACCTTACTTCATATATTAATTCACCAGGTATGGCCGAACGTTTACAGTCTATGCTCAAAAATGAGCTAAATCATTTTCATTGCTAAATTTTCTCAAATCCAACAAAGTCCATAAGCGTATGGGGTTCTCGTAATTTTCTTGAATGTTAGGTACCATGGCAATTATCAACAACTTCTTGACACCCGAATTCTTGAACGAGATTGCCATACATCATTGTAAGTTGCACGTTTTTTGTCATGTAGTAAGGCTACGTCACGTGAGGATATTGAAAGGGTAACTTTGAAAAAGCCGCAACCTCCGACTATTCCAATCTTATGAATCAATCGAGTTTCGTGATGCATGTCTCTACATGTCTTCAGATCTTCGGTTAGCATATTCAAGTCATTGTAAATTCAAATCACGATAGGTCGCATCTCTTTTTTTGCAGCATCGCCATTTCTTTTCACGAAGTCCACCTCTTTTAACTCGGAAATAGTTCGAAAATCGGCTATTCATCGATTGAAGATTTGATTTCAGATGACTTTCCACCGAATTTCTTGAAGATGCTCTCATCCACTTGTGTCACGCTGACGTACTGACGTTGCTCCGACAACATACATTGCTTTGCACATTTTCATGCTCTAAATTGCTCACATTATCGATTTGATGGAACATTTTTATATCTGTGGAATCCTCTAAAAAATGTGTGTCATTTGGTATTATCTATTTGTCATCATACGAATCAAGGAAGATTTTACAAGCAGATTTTTGTGTTTACGAGTTTCTGGTTGGAAGTGAGTGATATTCATCTGTCTTGGTTGGCGCGGTGAACTTTGAGATATCAGTGCACGTGACCTCATTTTCTGGTCATCCATGGATTCTCTCGAGGTTAGATTGATCTGGACTTCAACAGTGCGGCATCTGTGGAATAGCTCAGTGCCGCATGTGTGTAGCTACCGCTACCTGTGTCATTTAGTGGCCGAGGTCGAATCCAGATTTTGACTGTTTTGTAATATCCTGCTTTTGTTTTGTTGAGGATGCCTGAAAGTACTCCAAAACGCAATACCAGATCCAACTCTGCTTCTTCAACTACAACTCCTACCACTCTTGCTGACATAAGGGCTCTCATTGAGAATGTTCGTGTGGACTTTAAGTCATCTTTGAAGAGTGAAGTTGATGCTCTGAAATCAACTATTTTTAATCTTTTGTTATCGACTGATGAGCTGAGACAGGAGACCAAGCTACTACGAGACAAATATGACTATATGTCGGAGCGGATAATGAATGACAGGGACCATCATTATCAAATATGCCAAGTCTCGAATGAAGTAGAAGCTCGTGCGACGAGAAGTTTGAATGTCATTATCTCGGGAATACCTGAAAAAAAGGGGGGCTAGGTTGTCTCGTCCACGAGTCCTAAAGGTCCAGGTGTAAACCCCCTTTCGGACTGCCTGCTCGGTGGCTCCTGCAGGTCGTGCCCCCTGGATGCTATCGGGATACAGGTCCTACCTCCTGGAATACATCGATAGTAACCAAACAACCCACCGAGTCGGACCGGTTAAAGTCCAGAAGAGCCTTGGCCTAAATAACCAAGGTGAAGACCAGCGGCGACGAAGATCGAAGAGCCACAAGCATCAGTAACTACCAGCTGAACCTCCGACTCAACCCCAACAAATCCAGGGAGCGTCTGCTCAGTATCTGACGGCGACCTGGTCGGTCAAACCTCTGCGTCTGATGGCATCCATCGGCAAGTTTGTACTGGTTTGTTCGGTTTTCGTACTCTCCGAAACCTGCCCTTCAGAGAACCCGACTCTCCAAACGGCTGCGGAAGGCAATGGCAAACCACCGCAGTATCTTGCCACTGAACCCTATGGAGATGAATCACAACTACAGTTATCACGTAAACGACGTTAATGGGAACTCGATCATGTTCGTTGATCCCTCGTCCTGTAGGCGTCCCTATGGAAGACAGGTAGGACCCGACCGTCAGCAAGCTACTGTCAAGCACAAGCATGAGAAGAAAACAAAGAAGAAGTTGAAAGAGAAACAGCTAACGATTGGTACTTGGAATGTACGTACTATGAAGGATACAGGAAAACTCTATGCCCTGATCAAAGTACTCGAAGTATTGAATCTGGATGTTCTGGGAATCTCAGAAACACGGTGGAGCGGAAGTGGTAAATTCGATTGTTTGGATAGCACTATCATGTACAGTGGTACAGAGCAGCGAACTGGCCTAAGTGGTGTAGCGATTATAGTGAGAGGTAAAGCCCGGAAAAGTGTGATTAGTTTCAACCCCACCTCGGACCGCATACTCATTGTGAAGTTTTGCACCAAGCCTGTGCCCACAACAGTAATACAGGTCTATGCTCCTACAACTAGTCACGATGATGAAGTTGTTGACCTCTTCTATGAGAAATTGCAATCAGCACTTGAACAAGTAAAGAGTAGAGAGATCTGCATCCTGATGGGCGATTTCAATGCGAAGGTTGGTGAAGGAGCCGAACCTTCTGCTGGAATTGGTCGCTTCGGTTTGGGAATTCGAAACGAGAGAGGTCAACGGTTAGCAGATTTCTCTACAGCAAACAATCTTTGCATTTTGAATACGCAGTTTAGCCACCACAAGCGTCGACGATTCACGTGGACATTTATATTTTACATTTATTGGGACCCATTTACATTTATTTAAGTTAACTGAAATCGTTGTCTTTGATTCTGTTCTTTTGACCAGTGGCATGTTGATTATGACATGATCACCCTTCAGTTTCAGCATGAAGGCAATAGCAGGTCATCGAGCTGCTAATTTAACAACATTGCCTCTCCAAGGCTGTCACGACATGGACGATCTGTAAAATAATATCATTTCCTTCTGCATTATGCTATCATGATCAGTCAATTCCGTTGCAATCATTGAGTGGTTATATTAGGTAGATAGCACCAAGCGTCACCACCAAGCGTCACCACAAGCGTCGACGATTCACGTGGACATCTCCAGACCAAAGCACCCGGAATCAAATCGATTATAAATAAGAAATGGCGCAACAATGTACTTGATGCCAGAACTAAACCAAGTGCAGACTGTTATACCGATCACAAATTGGTCGTTTCAAAGGTTTAATTGGAAGCATTCAGTGTGACAAGAAGTAGTCAACCATTCCGTTTCAACTTGAATAAACTGAACGAATCGGAAGTCCGGGATCAATACGTAACAGAAAGGAACAACCGATTTGCAGCGCTATTGGAGACAGATACTACGGAGATGGAGCCGAATGATCTCTGGTCAAACATAGCTGATACCGTAAAAGAGGTTGCAACCGATGTCATAGGACGCGCCTTGAGGCGGAAAGTAACTGATTCTTGGATTGGCAATGAGACTCTCAAGTTAATTCAGGAACGAAGAGAAGCTCGGCGTGTTTCAGATAGCCTTTTGATTAAAAAGCTGAATAGGAAGATAAAGAAAAGCCTACGTAAAGACAAGAAAACCTGGCTAGAACGACAGTGCGCTGAGATCGACGAGTTCGATAGAATGCATAAAGCCAAAGCACTTTTTCGTAAATTCTCCGCACTTACTGAACCAGCAGCTACTGAAAAACAAAGTGTAATCAATGACTCCACAGGTCTAACCCTCACAGAACCTAACCAGGTTCTAAAGCGTTGGGAAGAATACGCTAAGCAGCCTTTCGGTTCAAATTCACCGGTTTTTCATCAGGAGCTGGTTACTACGCCTCCAGCAGAAAAGGAGCCTGTTCCGCTGCTTGCAGAAGTCCAGAACGCGGTAAAGAAACTGAAAGTGGGCAAGACTGCAGGTCGTGACAATGTGCCCGCGGAACTCGTCAAGTTCGCTGGAGACTTTGCCACAAAAAGTCTTCACAAGCTTTGCGTGAGGATTTGGGAAACGGAACATTGGGCAGACGATTGGAAAGAGCAAGAACTCGTATTATTGCACAAGACTGGCAATCCCAAAGAGTGTGGCAATTATCGCACCATTGCGCTTATATCGCATGCTAGCAAAGTCCTCCTCAATATACTGCTGGACCGCCTGCGCATGAGATCGAACAGGAACTCCCAGATGAACAAGCAGGGTTTCGAATTGGCAGAGGCACCGCAAATATGTTGGCAACCCTACAAGTCATTATTGAAAAGGTGAATGACATGTCATGTGGAGCGGTTATAACTTTCATTGATTATTCAAAGGCTTTTGACAGCGTGAGCCACGGTCAGCTCTGGGATATCATGTCTACTTTTGGATTCCCTGATCACCTCGTCAACCTGATAAAGTCCCTCTACTGCAATCAGAAAGGAGTTATTCGTTGGAACGGAGACCGAACCAAGCAGTTTCCAATCGAAAAGGGTGTGCGTCAAGGATGTATTCTATCACCGCATCTTTTCAGTTTGTATACTGAGCAAATCATGAGAGAAACCGATTTTACGAACGATGGCATCAATATCGGAGGCAGACAAATAAGCAATGTCAGGTATGCCGATGACACAGCTTTGATAGCCAAGAACATGAGTGAAATGCAGGAGATGGTTGACCAGGTAAATACCGCAGGAATTGAGAGGTCGCTGAAGCTAAATGCAAGGAAGACAAAAGTAATGCGAGTCGGTTCAACACGTGATGAAGATAGCACAATCACAGTTGGGGCTAAGACTGTTGCAGAGGTTGATCGCTTCAAATATCTTGGCTCTAACAAGAAAAATGATGGAAGTTGCACAGAAGACGTCCGTGTGAGAATATCTATGGCTAAGGCGAAGATGATCAGACTGAACAAGCTATGGGCAGATAGGTAGTGATGAAAATTTTCCGGAAAAATTTAAATCAAAATTTTCCATGGAAAATATTGGAAAATTTTGGAAAATTTTGAAAGTTCTGATTTTAATTGTGATAGGCCCTATGCTTTGACCGCTTCCACAGCCGAGGCAGCTACACGCCAATAGAATGGGTCTAAAACTGGTGATTTTGATCATTATTTTGAATAGAACGATTTTGAAAAATGAAGAAATTTGAATTTTTGTGATATAATTTTTTCGTTTTCTATCACAGCCGAAGCATAGACACATCAATGGAATTGTTCTAAAACTCTTGATTTCATCATATCATTTCGATTATGACAATCGTAGCAGTACGAATCTCGTCCGTGCATGGATTTTTGAGCATTCATTTGCCACCATGCAGTGGCTTGTGGCAATTTGTTGCCATTTTTAATATTATAACACAGACATCTTTTTGGGACAACGTGAATTTTTTCCTTTACAATAGGGGCATAATTTCATGCATTGTGAAAGATCTGGAGCAAAAATAATGCACTTTATTTGGGAGTTTGTTTATGGCTTGAAAGTTAAGCTTTATTATCATTTGTTTTATTATGCAGCCTTGATTGCAATGATACAAATTCTCCATGTGTTATTGAACATGTGAAGCACAAGCACACAGTCCAACACAGCATTATACATGAGCGACCATATATTGGAAGATAAAGACTGTAAACTCGTGAGATATTTGGAAACTAAAGATATCTGTGATGAGTAGAAGAATATCTACATGATAGCTTCTAACTTCTGGCGTATTGTCCGATATCTTCGTGGAGGACAAACTACACATTCCATTAGCTGGTTCAGATGGTTCAGATAGTTCCCAATCGATGTCAGATCTATTTAAATGAATTTCAAACTTTTCCAGATCATGATCAGTTAATACCGCTGTAATTTCTTCAAAACTGCAAAAATTTTCATATCTCACATTTGGTGACAATGCCACTTGTATCTTCCTTGAGTTCATTTAATAAAATCGAAGTGTATACACATTGGGGATTTAATAAATGCGGAGTTACCACTCTACCTATTATACCTACTCTATGAATGGGTCCACATTACTTTTCAGATTCAAAAAATGAAACATAAATTTAGTAAATCACATTGAGCAAGTACAATACAAGTAGGTAAGTGTCGTATATACATTGAAATTTTTATATGAAAAAATAAGTAGCATGAAACATGTTGGATATCAAAAGGAATGAATATTTGCTAACAAACATCATATCTAAGCGGGAATTATGCTGATGATCAAGGAAATCTAATGAACGGCATTAAAATAGAAGTCTTCATGAAAAAGTCGAGATCTTATTGTGCTGTCGTGGCTGAAATTTCATATTCTTAATTCAAATTTTCATCGGCATGAATTTATGATTCACCAAATTTATGTTTCACTTCTTGAATCTGAATGGTGATGTGGACCCATTTACATTTTTTAAGTTAATTGAAATCGTTGTCTTTGATTCTGTTATTTTGCTCTACCAGTGGCATGTTGATTATGATATGATCACTCTTCAGTTTCAGCATGAAAGCAATGGCAGGTCATTGAGTTGCTAATTTAACAACATTGCCTCTTAAGGCTGTCACGACATGGACGATCTGTAAAATAATATCATTTCCTTCTGCATTATGCTATCATGATCAGTCAATTCCGTTGTGATTATTGAGTAGTTATATTAGGAAGATAACTCCGCATTTATTAAATCCCCAATGTGTATACAGTTTCGATTTTATTAAATGAACCCGAGGTGAATACAGTTTGAATTGTTTCCAACTGTGAATTATACACATTTATGCAGTTTGAAGAAATTAACACGGAATTGACTGATCATGATAGCAAAGCAGAAGGAAATGATATCATTTTACAGATTGTCGTGTCATGACAGCCTTGGAGAGGTAATATCTGTTAAATTGGCAACTCGATGACCTGCTATTGCTTTCATGAATTAGAAACATAAAATTTCAGCCAGGAAAGCACAATAAGATGTCGACTTTTTCATGAAGTCTTTCATTACAAAAACGGATCATGAAATTCCCTTGATAATCAGCTTAATTTCCTCTTAGCTAGGATGGCTATTATTAACAAATATTCATTCATTTTGATATCCAACTTGTTGCATACTAGGAGTCATCTCGGTAGTAAATTGGCAAAATTTTGACATTTTTTAGTACTGCTCAAATAACTTTTGGACCGTAATCTTTTTGGAACGTAATCTCCGAAAAAAATTGAATCTTTTGATATAAAATTTTTCACTGTATACAGATTTTTTTTGAGTCGACACCATAGTAGGGATATATAGGTAGAGTGTCGACTCAAAAAGTATATGTATACAGTGAAAATTTTTACATCAAAAGATTCAGTTTTTTGCGGAGATTACGATCCCGTGGTCCAAAATATTATTTGAGCACTTTTGAAAATAGTCAAAATTTGCCAATTTATATACTACCGAGATGACTCCCCGTTACAAGTAATATGAAACAAGTTGGATATCAAAAGGAATGAATATTTGCTAATAAGCATCCTAAAAAAGCTGAAATGAAGCTGATTATCAAGGGAATTTCATGAATTGTATCATAATGAAAGTCTTCATGAAAAAGTCACGATCTATTCGTGCTTTCTTGGCTGAACTTTCAATTAAGTTTCTGATTCAATTTTCACCGGCACGATTTTGTGATTCACTAAATTCATGTTTCACTTCTTGAATCTGAATAGTGATGTGGACCCATTTACATCTTTCAAAGTCAATTGAAATCATTGTCCTTGATTATGTGAGTTTGCTCTACCAGTGGCAGGTTGCCTGTGATACCGCTTAAGAAGATTCTCTTGAGGTTCAGTAGGAAAGCAATAGCAAGTCATCGAGTTGCTTATTTTACAAGCATTACCTCTCCAAGGCTGTCATGACACGGACGATTTGTAAAATAATATGATTTCCTTCTGCTTTATGCTATCATGATCAGTCAATTCTGTTGCCTTTTCTTCAAAACTGCAAAAATGTGCATATCGGATTTTTGAGCATTCCTTTGCCACCATGCAGTGGCTTGTGGCAATTTGTTGCCATTTTTAATATTATAACACAGACATCTTTTTGGGACAACGTGAATTTTTTCCTTTACAATAGAGGCATAATTTCATGCATTGTGAAAGATCTGGAGCAAAAATAATGCACTTTATTTGGGAGTTTGTTAATGGCTTGAAAGTTAAGCTTTATTATCATTTGTTTTATTATGCAGCCTTGATTGCAATGATACAAATTCTCCATGTGTTATTGAACATGTGAAGCACAAGCACACAGTCCACCACAGCATTATACATGAGCGACCATATGGAAGATATATGAGACTGTAAACTCTTGAGATATTTGGAAACTAAAGATATCCGTGATCAGGAGAAGAATATCTATGATAGCTTCTAACTTCTGGAATATTGTCCGATATCTTCGCTGAGGACAAACTACACGTACATCTTCCATTTCTAGCTCAGATGGTTCAGATAGTTCAGATAGTTCCAAATCGATTTCAGATCTACTTAAATGAATTTCAGATATAATCCAGATGAATAGGAGATTCTCCATTTGAATCTAAGATCCTTTCAAAGTTGAGTTTCTGACAGATATCTGAAATTCAATTAGAGAAATCTGAAATCCATTTAGTGTCTAATATTCAGTTGGAAAGATCTGAAATAGACATGGAGGGTGCAGTTGGTTCCAAAAGTAAACATGCAGGGATGATGGAGAAGTCCTCGGTCTTTGAATATTACATAGTCTTTTCAAACGACTGCAACAAGTCTCCAAAACAAAGGAAAAAACGTCAATCACCGAAAAAAAATTTCAAAATTTTCCATTTGCATCACTACCAACAAAGCTCAAGATGAAATTAGTGAAGACGCTTGTGTGGCCAATTCTATCATATGGAGCGGAAGGATGAACGCTGAAAACTGCAGACGAGAAACACATCGAAGCTGCCGAAATGTGGTTCTGGAGGTGAATGTTGCGCATAAATTACAGAGAGCACCGAACGAATGCCAGCATCTTCGAGCAATTGGCATTCGGATTGGCAATTGGCATAGTTACTTCGACACATTCGGAAAAGGAAACTCTCCTTCTACGGCCATCAATGCAGGGAGGGAGGATGCCTTTTAACGAGAACTGTCCTGCAAGGCAACATGGAGGGCAGCCGGCGCAGAGGAAGGCCCAGGACGCAGTATGTCAACAATATCATGAAATGGACCGGACTCAACATGCACGAATTGAACGGCGCAACGCGTGAGCGAAAACTGTGGCGTGCCATCTCCAATGGGTCGGCCGAAGTTCAGCAATGAATATGCCGCATAAAGTAAGTAAGTACCTGAAAAACCACAGGCGAGCTCTGGTCTTGCTAGCAATGATGACGAAGAAGATGATGATTATGATGAATCTGCCCGCTCCGACATCTTCAAAGCCGTGGGACTTTCATGTGAGCCGGACGATGTCTGCTCGGTCACTCGATTGGGCAAGTCAGGAGTTGGACGGCCTCGTCTCTTGCGGGTCCGGTTCAAATCGACTGACTTACGTCATGCAGCTATTCGAAGCTCTAAGAAATTAAGAAAGACATCTCGATTCCGTGGAGTTCATATAAATCCAGACCGCACGCCATTCCAGCAGGAGTGGTGGGAGGGTGTTTTGGAAGAGCTGAAAGTGAGAAGGGCCAAAGGAGAGGACGTTGTAATCTACTGAGACCAAGTTGTGAAACGCAAGCACGTGAGAAATTTTTAAAGTCGTTTTTACGTCCAATTTCGAAGTCAAAAACGACCACTGCAACCTCTGTGTCTAAGAACAACTGGCTAGTTTTGTGCAACTCTCAATCTCTCTTTTATAAGCTAGACGAACTTCGAGCTTTTATCTCAACGATTAAACCGACATTCATTTGTGTTACGGAAACGTGGCTTACTCCGAATGTTGACGATGATGTGATTCAGATAAAAGGATATTCCTCTTTTCGTAACGATCGCCAAGATAACTGGTCTGACGGTCGTCGCGGTGGAGGTACGATCATTTACTCAACTTTGTCTTCTGATGCTATTGAGGTTGATGTTCCAATCGACATTAAAAAAGCTAATGGCATTGAGAGCAATTTAATTAAGTTCAATTGCTTCAAAAACAAACTCGCCTTCTCATTTTGCGTCTACTTATCTCCAGGTTTAAAAACTGAAATTGTCTGTGACTTCAAAGATTATGTTATAAAGTGTTTTGATCTGGTGCTTGATGATGCTCCTGAAGCTTCTATCTATGTGTGCGGTGATGTCAACGGATATGATCTCTCTTTTTTGAGTGTTTGATTTGACAAACGTTGTAGAACTGCCAACATTTGGTAGTGCTACCTTGGATAAATTTTTCTGCTTCTCTCATGAACAGAGCAACTTTAGTGTCTCTACCGCTCCATCTCTTGGTGCAGCTGTAAATGCCCATGATATCGTTGTTATTTCGAGAAATGTCATGCAAAAGAGTTCTAAAGGTCATTATCATAAAGTTTACGACTTGCGTAAGTCATATGTTGATGTCTTTAAATGTCTAATGTCTTCAATCGACTGGAAAGAATTGTATTCTAATACACGTGTGCAAACAGCGATTCAACTTTTTTATCAGCACTTATGCAATGCCTTTTCTGTTATTCCTGTTTCAATTATAAGATTGACTCCTTTCACTAAGCCTTGGATAACACCAGTTGTAACCGATTTAATAAATAAGCGCTGGTCGGCATACAGATCAAAGGATTTCCCTCTTTACATGCACTATAAACAAAAAGTTAACGTCGAGATTTACAAGTCAAAGAAATTGTGGGCTTCTCGTATGAGTACTAATGTGAAAGGTCTTTGGTCAATTGTAAACGATGTGAGAGGCAAAAGCAATGATAATTCAGTCAATAGTATTGCTTCGATTTTTGGCGACTGTGAAAATCCCTCCGAATCTATTAATCATTTATTTTCTTGTGCTTTTGCTGAAAAGGAATCCCGGTTTTGAGTTTGTCAAGTACAGATAAAAAGATATGTCATGTTGAAACTGTGCACACTTTTCTTACTCGACCTAAAACTAGTAAAGCATGTGGTAGTGATGATATCAATCCCATTTTCTTGAAAGTAGTGGCTAATTGTATAGCTGAACGGTTGTGTTATCTGTATAATCTTTCTTTTGAGACTGGTATTGTGCCTGACATCTAGAAAATTGCCGATGCATGTCCTGTACCGAAATCAAAGCCTGTTAAGAATGATCAGCTGAGACCTATGTCCCCCCTGCCAGTTATGGAAAAGATATTTGAAAAAGTAGTTCCTAAGACCTATCGCGAACCGTTATTGAACTGTTATGATGACTGTCAGTATGCCTATCGTCCTCAGTCCTCCACTGTTTCTGTCTTGATTATGATTCATGAAGCCATTTTGATATATCTTGACAATGTCACTGTTGGTGCTGTGCGTGTCGTTACTTTCGATATGTCTCGTGCTTTTGACTGCATGCCTCATCTTCTTTTGTCTACTCTAATGATCATGAATTTACCTGATTGTGACACTTTTGTAAACTTGGTCAACAATTATTTGTGTGAGCGTAAGCAGAGAGTCAGGTTGGGACGTCAAAAAAAGCTCATTTGTGTGTGTCACCAGTGGGGTCCCTCAGGGATCAGTGTTGGGATCAATTTTATTCGCTGTTTATATGTCAAGCTATGGAGCGATGATTTCAACTGTTCGCATCTGTAAATATGCAGATGATGTCACTAAAATGTCGTACCGATTTTCAAAGAACAATCCCACGATGTAAAGTTGATAAATGATGAAATCAAGAATTTTGAAAACTGGTGTCATGATCATAAAATGTTCATCAATCGATCAAACACAAAAATCATGGATGTCAATTTTAGTCCTACCCCTTTGACTTCAATTTCAGTCAGAGAATGTGCGAGTTTTCAAAATCGTAGGAATTTGTTTCAACGAAAATTTAAATTGGGTTGATCATGTCGATTTTGTTGGTAAGAAGTTATCTCAGAGATGGTACATTTTACGCATATTGAAATCTATTTTGACACATGATCAGCTCGTTTCACTAGGTGACATGCCACGCTCAATCACGCGTAATTACACATGATCCCAAACATCCGTGGCTATGAGGGACATTGCTGCAATATAAGTTATATAAGTTAGTATAGTTGGCAGTCCTGGTATATAGACTTTGCGTCTCATGTGTCTGCATGTATCAGAGGCTAAACAATGTGATAGGACCCCAATTTCATGCTCATGGAAGACAGAACATGCTTAGCGGTTCATCCGTGGTTCAAGCGGCAGCGCAGACAACCGTAGACGACGCGCAAACTTTAAACGCTCGCCCGCGCGTATTCATAAACATTTCCCATGTTTTAACAGCATCAGATCAAGTGATTTCTGACTCTTAGTGCAGCGCGTATGTACGCGGGTAGAAGAATAGAATGTCCTTAACCACGGATGTTTGGGATGTTCCATAATTACGCGTGAATTGCGCGTGGTATGTCACCTAGTGTGTTGACTAGATTCAATTATATGACAAGTTTGGCCTACCTAGTGTTCTATTTTTTCTGCCATCCTTCAGTCACTAATTGATTATACTTCTCAAGTTTTCATAAATCCAGGTCATGCTGATCATTTTGAATTGATATTTTGAATCATGATGTTCGCAGACAATCATTGTCTCTGAAATTGCTCAATGATATCCTTTCGAGTAAAGATGATGTTCTTAGAACCTTGATTCCGCCACTCTCAAGTCGTAGCAAAAGATTGCTGCTACCTCGTCTTCAAACACAGCATAGTGTGAATGGCTTTATTTTCTCTTGTGCCAAGGTGTATAATGATGCAATACAAGCTTCATTTTGAATTTTGTCGTGTTGTCATGTAAGTTAACGACTATACTGTAGACTGTAGGAATGGTACACTAAATAGGCACCAAACCAAATGTTTGTTTATCCAATGAAATCGAAGGAAAAATCAATGGACACAAACTCCGCACTATGAACTTCGTGCCTACTCGTGCCTTGTGTTGGTTAGAATTGATGCCTAAATTTCGTGCCTAATTCAAGCGAAATTTCGTGCCCTAGAGTTTACAGTGTACCTTGTAATTGATTTTGGACCTCCTCCGATTCTTAATTGGGGTCGTTTTTGTTCTGAATAAAAGCTTATTTACTTTACATAGATGTAACGGTTCGAATGTGGCTTGCTAATGATAGCGTTGCGTTGCAGCTCAAATTCATTGAAAGTTGCACATCAGAGAAGTTGTGTGCCGAAAGTAACACACTTCTTGGTTGTGAAGTGGATTTCGGGGATACCATCAATTTCAATGGCTTGCCGGTTGAAGTTAGTAGATCAACATCATCGTGTTCCAAATGTCTCCTTCTCTCTCTGAGGACAGTGGCAGAAAATTTTTCTGCTGCGTTAGGAGAGCTTTGAGATACTAGATCGCGCAAATTGTCGTTTCTGTCAGATTTACAACATTTGTGAGACAAGACAAACCTCTAGAAAATCGTCCAAAACACCAAGAGCACAAGTGAATCACTTGTGGTCGTTCTTGATCGTCATTACACGAAGCTCGAGGTCGGCCAGGACTCTTCCTCAGAATGCCATGTTGAATTGGATTAATGTTCAACCGTTCCACTTGACATACTTTGCATGAACATGATTGACAGAGATAAGTTCGGGTATCGTAAAGCTTGGGAATTTGCGAATGAACATAGATTTCAATTGTCGAATTGAAATTATCTGTCTTATAATTTTCCAAAGACACCCGACAAGTAGAGAAAATAGCGCATGGAAGACGCTCGTCAGATGGATCAAGTCCGGTTAAACAGTATTCATCAATCATCTCTAGAATTCGTGGTGTAACCTTTCTCATTTCATTTGATTTGTTGAAACATGCAGACCATTGAACGACATTCTTCATGCGTCAACTTCGCAGTTCGATGGGCCATGATGAAAATGACAAGCAGATCGCAATCACGCGCTGATTTCTCGACGAAGGAATGCCAGCCATCCGATTGAATGTCGTGCTGAGTCAGCAATGCGTGCGCATGTAAACATGTTAGAACCATAGAAAATGGTTTCTATGGTTAGAACAGAATGTTGATGAATAGCGTTCGCTAATGATCAAGTCAGAAAATGACTCCTATGTTGATTGTTTATTGATTAAGTAAAAGAGACTTAAAGGGGAATTCCACGCATTTTACAACATGGGCTGAAATGAAAGCTATTATCGAGTAGAAAAATGAGTGGCGATTCGTTTTTGCGCTAGCGATGTTGTTAGCGCTAAAAATAGCTTTAACTGGTGACGTGTGACGTCACTTCGCTGAACGCCTGCCAATGCAATGTCGAATCAAACAGAGAGTCGCGTGTAGGAGCCCACAATAACCTCTCGATCATTTATCATATTGAAACGGCGGCGGATGCCAAATTTGCGCAGTATTCGGGCTGCTCTACGGCTTCAGGAAAAGGAAAAAGCCTTTACTTTTCCGAAAGACAAGCGCCTCCGAAAGAAATGGACAGACGCGTGCCGACGTAAAAACTTCAATCCGACATCTAATGCAGTGATTTGCAGTGACCATTTTTCAGAAGATTCGTTCGAAAAGACTCATTATCATCTTTTGAAACTAGAAGACAGGCCTAATGCAAACGACCACTGAAATCAACAGCGATTCCCACTCTTCATCTAACCCATTTCAAGCCATCCAACTCCCAAACCAAAACCAAGATCTACCCGTCTTTCTCTGGAGAAAAAATAGGCTAAATACTTCACAGTATCCAGTTAATTTCAACAATGGAGATATAATTATTCATGTGACTAATAATAATATAAAACAAGAAGATACAGTAATAGACATATGTAATTTACGTAATTTCCAAAACGATTATGCATATGATCACACTGATCAGTACAATATCACAAAAGCCAACGTAAGGAACATCAGCAGGATTCCGGTAAAATGTTCACTGGATGATTAGTACGCAACAAGAAGGTAATCACAATTCGTAACAGATGGACGTGAAGAATGGCTGAAATCCAATTAATGAAATTTGCATATGCATTATGTCTGTAATCTATATTTTGTGGGTTTCGAACACTGGAGGTAATGATCGGCTGATTCGGTCTCGCGCCATACACATTCGTAAAATCTTCCTGATTGAGACAACAAGCTTCGAAGCCTTCAACCAACGTTACACAAGCTGCTTCTCCGCGACGCCTCAGATGCTTCTTTCAATGACCAACAGCAGCTATTTTCTTTGAGATTTGGCATTGATCATAACGATCGACCCACATCACCAACACCAGCTTTCAAGAGGCATCGGAGACATCATGGAAGGAGTATCTTCTTTCCTCGATGAATTTTGGACGAACTTGCATTGAATCCATCGGTGCACGAGGTTCATGCTTAGGTACGGAGCAATCCTAAAATTAAATTGGATACAAGCCATAAAATAAAAAAACAGTGATTCAAATGACAGATACATTATGGTTGTGATCTGGAGGTTTCATAAATAAGGAGAAGGTAGTATACTCTAATTTCCTACTTATTTATCAGAAAAATAAAATAATGATTTAATCATATTAACACACATCCTTTCACTGGAGCGGTAACGGATCACGATAGATAACAATGTTTTTAATTTATTCGGATATATTTTGCAGATATAAAGCTAATAGATAACACTATGTGCTACTTCTCATTAATGAAAAATAAGTTGTGACTTTAAAATACTTAGCGTTTCAAATAATATATTATCCAGTGGCGTGCGGAAGCGAATGGTTTTTAATTAGTCCAAGAAAATGTCTCCTGAAATCGCAAAAGCTACCGAACCGATAACCGACAGCAGAAACCCATAATTATGAGGTACGGTGCATGTACGTACACGTAGTAGACTTGATTCATTTATCTCATGAGCATATTTAGTTATTTAGTATAAGTAGATATTAGATAAAACCCAATTTATTTCAGGTGCGATTCCCCCGGATTTAGCGCCAAGTATTGTACTTATTCAGCCATGTGTGCAAAACTGGTTGGATAGTTGATTTTGAAAATATTGATGTTTCTGAAACTTCGAGCAGTGTTAGAATGGAAAAATTAGCTTGTGAGCGACTA
This sequence comes from Prostheceraeus crozeri, assembly GCA_907163375.1. Classification (NCBI taxonomy): domain Eukaryota; kingdom Metazoa; phylum Platyhelminthes; order Polycladida; family Euryleptidae; genus Prostheceraeus; species Prostheceraeus crozeri. Next base: position 29,735 of record CAJQUW010002360.1, on the reverse strand, counting down.
TTGCGCCGCTTGTCTGCTTGTTTGGATGATATTTACGCTATTTCAACAGATCGCCACACAGGTATTCGCAAGTTGATAGAAAAAGATTTTTCATCCATTCGTCATGAGTTTGACCCTTGGCATATAGCCAAAAGTCTTAAAAAGCGACTTCACATGGCAGCGTCATCATCCGATTGCGAAGATATTGCTTTGTGGACGAAATCGATTTGTAACCACCTGTGGTGGTCCACCGCCTCTTGTGATGGACATCGTGATGTTTTGATCGAAAAATTTCAATCGATCAGTAAACATATAGCCAATGTTCATGAATGGTCGACAGGACAATATTTCTTGAAGTGTGCTCATGAGCCGTTGGAGGATGATCGGCTTTGGTTAGACCCTAACTCTAAAGCTTTCCAAAAGATTTTCGAAATAGTGACGGACCGAAAATTAGTAAAAGACATTCGACAAATGAGTATGTTCATTCATACGTCAGATCTGGAGTGCTTCCATTCTGTACTTCTGAAATTATGCTCCTAAAAGACTTTATTTTCGCCAAGATTATTATAGATGTCGTGTCATGTTGGCTATTATGGATCATAATTTCAATATCGGTAGTCAAAGTGATAATACGAAATTCAAGAATGAATGGCGGAAGTCAACAAAACGATGGATTAGAAGGCGTATTTCTGAACCAAAGACATTCAAGTGGCGACAGGCAATATTTTTAGAAGTCCTACGCTTGCGAATATTACATTCGGGATCGGGCATTGTCTGAGCTTGGATGCAAGTGAACAGTAAGTCTATTGCAAAATGAGTCTGCTGCTGTAATAATAGATGTTCATTGATTCACTTGATAAGTGTTTTCATACTTCACTGTCATTTTCACTGCTTATCAAAATATACTAATTTGAATACGAGTATATTAGGTTAATTTCATGTTATTACGTTATGTGTTATATCTATTGCCAACATTAAAAGTTCAGCCTGGTTCACATTCACATTGAACATCGTAGACTTTCGACAATGATTTTGTCAATAGAGTGTCAATAAGATTTTTCGACGCAAGCGTCGAACTTCGGGTAATGTGAATCCGAATTTAGAATCATATAAGAATCATATAAGAATCATAATAGGTTTTGAAGGACTAAATCACAATTCTGAGCACCTTATGGAATTGAAAATATCTACAGTAAAGTAGGTAATAATAAATTAATCAATTCAGTCTACTCACCTATGATTCTGATGATTTTCGTCCGATTCCATCAACGTACAAAGAATAACGCATCAGCTAACTGTTGTTTGACGCAGAGCAGCAAGTAAATCGACTCGACGGCAGGCGTTCATCTGTTCAGCGAAGTGACGTCACACGTCACCAGTTAAAGCTATTTTTAGCGCTAACAACATCGCTAGCGCAAAAACGAATCGCCACTCATTTTTCTACTCGATAATAGCTTTCATTTCAGCCCATGTTGTAAAATGCGTGGAATTCCCCTTTAACTTGTCCGGGATTCAGTGCGACAACGGATTTAAGAAATATGCTGGATATTATAACTTTCTTAGATCTTTACACTCAAAGAAGATAATGTTTCAGTACTGAATTATTGTACGCAACAATAAAAGGCATGAAAGAAATTTATCCAGCAGGGAAATCAATCCAATAATCTGAGAGTCCGTACCTCGACATAAACATGTACAGTACGGTGGTTCAAAAAATCGAAAGTACTACTCAAAAAAATAAAAATTTAAATTTTCTCGAAAATAACTCCATGAATTTTTTTAAAGTTGACATTTCTCGACTACATGGACCAAGTATGTCCAGAAACCGCAAACAGTTTTTCTGGAGAATTTTTCAGGTGATAATCGAATTCAAACCCACACTGTAAACTGTAGGGCACTAACTTAGGCACGAAGCCGAAATTTCGTGCAAGTTAGCGCCTAGTTGGTGTCTTTCTAGTGCCTCAAAGCACCAGTAGGCGCCACTAGGCACTAGTAGACACCAAACCAAATGTTTGTTTATTCAATGAAATCGAAGGAAAAATCAATGGACACAAACTCCGCACTATGAACTTCGTGCCTACTCGTGCCTTGTGTTGGTTAGAATTGATGCCTAAATTTCGCGCCTAATTCAAGCGAAATTTCGTGCCCTAGAGTTTACAGCGCACAGTGTCTACAATGCCTGGAAATCTCTCTAAAGGAAGATAATCTTCATTGAAGTACAATACTATAGATTTCCATATTTGTATTGGTGATTGGTTCGCATCCATGCTAATTTTGAAAGTGATAATTGGTTTGTCAGCTTGTCATAGTCTCACAACCGGTAGAATTAGTGTATTTTAATTTGAGTTAGAATTACAGAATTTGCATAATCCACTCTTAGTAGAGTTATGTTTCACATCAGTAAAATCTGAAATAAGTGAAATTACATAGTACAAGTGCTATCCCATAAACGTGCAGCGACGGATTAACGCACGCCTATTTTACAGTTTAGCACACTTAAACAGAGACATAACAGACAACATTTTTAAGGAACCCGCCGAGCAATTTTCTTTTCACCCTCCACACAGCAGGTTTTAATTAGGTTTTACTGTATTTCACGTTCTTGTATTCTTACAAAATACTCATCAACTTGGCTACTTGCATCAAGGGATTTATGCGCTTCCGAAAACACACGCAATTCTTGTGACTTATTCCTGTTCCCTTGGAGAAGATACATCTGTTTGAATTCAACAATTATCATTTGTATAGATTCCCGCACTCTCAGAATGGAGGCGTTTCCAACAAGCGATTCAACAATGAGTACAACAATGGCTCCAGCAAATGCACGCACGGGAATATTGATTTCTATCACCTAAGTAAGTGGTTTCACTTGAGTTTGAAAGCTGCATGTGTATTCCAAGTAACCAAAATAATCTCAAAACTGATGACTGGAAACAAAGAATTGCGTGTTCAATCTTCCTCAATTTTATCATTAGAACATATCCGAGACAAAATCCTTCATTTCTGCACTACAATCTGCTTGGACAGCTACTGAATTTATTTTTCTTTAAGAACGATGAGGATCATCATCTGCTCCCTTGTCACTTTTATAATTAAAATCGAAATATCAGTGGAGATATCAGTAGAAATGTCATGTTCACGACTTGCTCGACGTTTAGTTCATCCAACTGAGAATTACCTCTCTAATATGAGTTTCTGCATTCGAGAAGCAACACGTCTCGATGCGCTTTCTCTTCATGCATTCAGAAATGGCTCATGCGCATTGTACAACTCATGTGAGAATTCCAGGTCCGTCAGCAAGACCTCATGTCCGATATACAGACGAGTTGTTGGTGATGAGGGTTTGCTGTTATTGAGAACACGTGCAGATCAAAGTCAACATCCGTATGAGCTGCTGGTTGACACCACCAAGTCGAATATCACACAAGCAGATGTGGAGGATGTTGAACGGAACAACTACCGGTACAGGAGTCCACTCGTCGATGTATTACCTTCTCCGTTCGATGTCATCAAATTGTCACTGCTGGATAGTCGTGGGCGTGAAGTAGTTGTCCTGACCTTCAACATTCCAAAGAATGCTCGAATCACAATAGACGATACTTGGTTTACTGCTTCTCAGTTGGTTACTGCCCATCCGTGGGATATTGCCATTTTGAAAAGCGATGGAAATGGTAGGACAATGCTCTCCATGAGTGGTCAATATATTTTCAATAATCGATTTATAGTCGGAAATCTTACGGCAAATTCGATTTGTGAGCTGGCAGGTTTTTTATTAATTAATGGAATGAAGGACCTTTGCCCATGGCTGCCAAATAATGCAAACTATATTTGGGTCAATCGGACAAACGGCGGACCATACGCAGCTGATCGTCAGTATGCATCTGAATTCCGCTTGTATGGTATCACGAATGACGATGAAAGTCAATTATATAAGCAAATTGCATGAGAAAATTTCAAAACCACTATGCAAGCACAGACAATATATACAGACAGAAAGTTTTCTCTATCGCTCACGCATTTCCTAGAATTGAAATGGCACACATACTTGTAAGAAGTCGTCATTTGTTCACGAACCACTTTAAGGCGAGCGCCCATGGGCGAGCGGAATGCGCATATGAATCCGTGTCGACGTAGCGCTCTTCATTTTAGCCTCACGACACGTACTTTGCTTCTAAAAAGTCGGATTTAGATGTCAATGACCAAATGTGACTTGTAGAGTGATTCCTCTTCGTGATTTGAATTTTGCATGATCACTATTGATTTGGACGATAACTTACTCTTTCTTTGACAGCAATTGCTGTGATGCTTACCTGTTTGTGATAGCAACACAACTTGTGTCTTGGAACAAGGCACTTTCACTTTGCATTCTTTGTTGAAGACAGTGTCAGTGTATCGAAAATCAGACGTTTTGTCTTTCTCTTTGGTTATTTAGTCACCGAAGGATAAATGATAGCCATTGTGATTAGCAGGCAAGGAGGGATTACCGCGTTGTTAGCTCATAGTCTATAATTTAAAGTGAATCATAGCGCTGTACGTTTAATCTATTATTCATCTATGCTCAGAAAAGCAGGTTGGAGACAGTCTGAGACGTTTAGCAGAGTTATCATAGCTCACGTACAGTTATAAAGCGTGATCACTACTTTTTTATGCAACACATGTTTTATAAATAAATTTCGTAAACGTTGATTTTGTAAAAATTTATATCTAATCTAGTACATGTCCGAGTGTCCCAAAAAGTATTCGAATCATAAAATTACAGAAAGATGTCAGACTTAAACGAGCGTATTTCGACCGTAGGCCGATTTGTAGGAAGATAGCCAGATGCAGGAGGAACGGTCTCATATTTCCCTAAATGGTGGCGAATGAAAATTTTTATAGGAATGCAAAAATTTTCTCACTAGTTTCAAGCTTTCACGCTTTTTCGAGGAAGCATCCTCAAAGAAAATTGCTTGTATCATTATAGTATAGAACATGATTTCAAATGTCATCACATGATAATGCAGCATAGATCGGCAGTGATAAAATGATATCATTTTATTCTGCGAGAAGAAATGATATCATTTTATATCATTTTATTTTTGAAAAATGATATAAAATGATATTATCAAAAATTTTTGTTCCACTATATTTTCTAATCATAGATTCTCAAATGTCATTTTATGTTGGATGCATGCGACTCGGCTCCTCTCATCTTCTTGATGTGTGCTTCACACGGTTCTTCTCCAGCATCTACCAGGGAGGAAAATCCTATCCTTCTCCAAGGAATATGAGTATTCAATTTCGATTCCAATATGCGCTTTAGAGGAGCCATCACACATGATAAACGTGAGGGCTAAGAGGCAATGTTCTCAAACAAACTAGAATTTCATTTTTGTCTCTGATGTGACTTTTGGTACGTAGGTGTGATCGAAACTAGGAGGGCTTGTCTTCTCTACTAAATCACCGAGTGAAAAGACAATCCTTTTTTCACTATCACGGTTCATTCCCTCAACTATTACAAGCTTTGCATATGCAGCAGTTTCTCTGGACTTCTGTTTGACGGAGAAAGTTGACATCAAGACAGTGAGAGCAATGCACGATGATAAATAATTTGTCTGTATTATATTTCGGGTTTAGTTATATGCCGGAGTCCTATCATTTGATAGAACTCCGACTCCGACTCCAGCCGAAATGATAGAACTCCGACTCCAGCCGAAATGATAGAACTCCGACTCCGCATCCCTGATGCAATCCAGTTTTAATTTCATTGCTAAGAGCAGTAAAAGTAGCATGATAGCAGTGTAGATTGAAACATTCTAGACTAGATCCATTTACGGTGTAGGCCTGCGCATATTTCACTAAAAATGGCATATTTTCATCATAAAAAATAAAATGATATAAAATGACAAAATTCATAAAATATTAACAACAATGAAATTAAATAAACGATAGATCAAATTGCCATGCAAAAGATTTGCGCTGGTAGGATTCGAACCTACGAGCAAGGTTAACTAGACCTGTGCTCTAACCAACCGAGCTACGAGCCACTTACGCCACTCTGTCAATTGGCAGGATCAAACCCTCACCACCACACATCAGAATACATATGAAATTCGTAAAATGATATCATTGCCATCATAATAATGCAGTATTGCATGAAGAAGTGTGAGAATGATCTTCCGATAAGACCAATCTATGGTTTTCAATTCTATGTCTTGGCTCTGAATTCCACTTCTACTAAAAAGATTTATTCACATTCACCTTTCCTTCATAAATCAAGAAATCAGAAAAAAGACATTTCAGTAATGATGATTATAACCAATGATAAATACATGACTCGTTCACCTCATATCGGCTCAAGAATTTCTGTTAAACATTCAAAGCAAGATTCGACATATTTCATGTTTCCTCCTAATGTCGCATTTCAAATGACATATTCAAAGAATGTCTTGTCGTTCCAGACAGGATATAAAATTGTACGGTTTGGAATTTAACATTCAATTCGTTGCACCCGACAGTAGTCCGATTGTAGCACTAACATGAAAAGAACATTACTTCCACTTGCGAGGTTTAAATCCTCAGGCTACAAGTTTTTCTCGCGACTGATGCGCAAAGGCAGTCACCGTCTTGAAAGTTCGTGCCGGAAATCTCGCCCTATCGCCGTGGGAATTTTCACTGCCACAGGTGCGCCGTCATGGCTGTCTCCAACAATTCATCGTAGCAATTTGAATAAGATTTTGAGAAGCTGCTTTAAACGTTTCGGTTTTCCCTGAGGTCTCGACAAAGTCCCTTTTGTCACATTCCGCGTATAAAGAAAGAAGCAATGCGCTAAAATGAATATTTTGGTTCAGAGAAATGACATTCGAGATTTTACTGATTTGAAATTTGCTTTGAATAGAAAATAGAGAAATGTCTTATTCTCTACGGATAGCAATAATTACTTATCTAACTGACAATGTCAAATATATAAAAATCCTTCTATCTTGTCAACTGCTTCATAGATAGCGGAATTGCTTGATTCAAAGAAAATTTTGCAGAATTCCGTAATGCTGAATTAAGTGATAAATTCATCACAGCATTCACGGCGATCAGGTTTGTGTTCTAACCGAGGGACTTTTAATTCATTCTGCTTCCATCACTTCTACCAATAAACGATGGCCCTCAGTCAATAGAAATGTTTGCGCGGAAATCATGCAAACATAATTCAATTATATTTTCTGCAAATACAAATACAGGCATATACATTGGTTCAAAGCCTGTTGTGATTATCATCATTATCATCATCAGCCTCTTTCTGCCCACTGCAGGGCGAGAGCCTCAGTATGACACTTCCACCACCTTCTGTCTCCGGCTAATTGTGGCCAGATAATTGTGTTGCAGAACAGCGCAATTTCTTCATGCCACTTTCTTGGCGGTCTTCCCCTTCTTCGCTTTCTTTCCCATGATCTCCATGCTGTTAATCTTTGGGTCCATCTTCTGTCTTCCATTCGGGCAATGTGTCCTGCCCGCTGCCATTTTCCTGCCTTCACCATTTGTAGTGCGTCCCTGGCCTTTGTCATTCTTCGCACCCATTCGTTCGTCTTCCTGTCTATGAATGTTATCTTCAAAATTCTTCTCTCCATCTTCATTTGTGTAGCTCTGATCTTCTGTTCCGTCTTCTTTGTCATTGTATAAGTTTCGGCGCCGTAGATTAATGCTGGTATTACACATGCCCCGCTGTAGAGAGATAGGCAGACTGCTGGTGAAAATGTCTCGATGTTTGTTGAAAGCGTCCCACGCTGTGCCTTTCCTCCTCGATACTTCCTTCTCTTGGTTCTTTTCATTGAGGCTGAATCGCTGTCCGAGATGTTCCAAGATATATGCAGTCCTCGGTTTCCTCGTTCTCCTTCCCATTTATTTTTATTGTTGTGATTATATGACGACAAAGCTGTAAAATCTGCAAAAAATAGAACTCGTTCAGCCTTTAGCTTCACTTCACAGTCAAAGGTTGCAGAAATACATGGAGACCTATCAATACAAGGGAAAGAAAGGCAATCAAAGGATGTCTTTCGATATCAGCGCCCAGCTGTTAACCGAATAAAATTCATTTCCTTGATTCAATTTAGAGGAATCGAATAGTCAAATTTTCAAAGAAGTATAATCAAAGAATGTAAAAATTGGCATTTAGGTACTACTTCACATTGTATCTGAATGTATCGCTTTCAGCAGAAATATAGCAGAAAGACACCATCTATGAACAGCGACCTTGTTCAGAATTCTAATGCAGTGCGTGGACATGTGCTACACAAATTTCCCTGAAATGAGGAATCGGCATTAGAGTTATTTCACAACTTTTCTGAAAAGCAGTGACAAAATATTTCGGCGCAACATAACTTCTCGCCACAAACTTATTCAGTTAATGCCACTACATGATTACTCCCCCGCCAATGTATAACATAAAAAGCAATCATTCAAATGCCAAAAACATGATGTATGTATATTTCAAACTACATTGAAACATAGCAGCATTCATTCATTTCGCGAAGTCAATTTAATCGTTTTCTACATTAGAAACACAGAATTCACGCATTATGTAAGGTCCAACAGGTTTATTCCAAATTAACAAAATTCCCATCTTCGTTAAAATGTCGCTTATCAGCCACTTTAAGATGTCTTTTAGTGTTTCAACAAGCACTTGCTTTAATGCATATTACATATTGCATATTATAGCATTATAGTACTTTACTTTATATACTTTAATGCAAGTAATATACCATAATAGAACTAGATTGTATGTAAATTTCATTGATTAGATACGATCTTTTAGGCTTCACAGTTTATCATGCAATTAACATCGGAGTGTGGAACATCGGAGTTAAACTCTGAATAATCGGCTTTTATTCTCAGTTGCCTTAGATGACAACAGCTGATCGCAAGCGCAAGCGCATTAAAGATAGACTATATAAAGACTATAAAGATAGCGCAATAAAAATCCTCCATCCTCCAAAAATCCCTCATCCCAGTGGTCTGCTATCACTCAATGACATATCAAGTCTATTCTAAATTAAATGTGACTAAGTTTAACGAAATTCGATGAATTTGGAAACATTGGAAATGTGGGGGTTGGAAGAATAGAAGCACCTAATCATATATTGTCGAATGGGAGACATTTCATTTCAATAAATCTAAATATCTCATCTCACTGTGTTCTTTATTAAGTTACCAAACATGTTTCAGTCATCAAACATGACCATCTTCACTGACAAATTAACAGTGAACTTATTATGAACATAGTCTCAGATTCTAAATTTAAATTCTAGCTATATACCGCACTTAATAGAAATATTGGATAACCTAGTTTTTTAACAGCCACAAAGATCCCAATTAAAAAGAAAAAATCATAGCTTGATCGCTATTAGCATGACTGCAGGTGATGAGCATTAAAGAAGATGTAAAAATTCTGATGTCATGTGATTGTTCATTAATGGTCCATTGTATCCCTTGATTATTAGTGTCTCTGGTGTTTTTGGGTGATTTGTTTTCATTATGATTTTGAAATTTCGGGCTGCTGGAAGATGTATGTGCACATTTCAGATGGAGGATCGTCTTTTATGTGTTCATTGATCTACTTCTGAAAATGTCTACGAGTATCTCCGATGTAGTCGGTGCAGAATTATCATTGCCCTTCAACCTAGAAAAAAGGCGTCCCGCAGGGATCTGTTGTTGCTCCTTTTCTCTCCTGTTCGTTCGTGAATTCTCTCGTATCATTTACGCCATTAAGTCACAGTGTGAAATTTGCTGATAATTTTTCTATCATACTGCGCCTTCAATCAAGCAGCGAAAGTGAAATCAAAGAGATCTTGAATGAAGAGACTCGAGAAGTCAAGGAATGGTGCGAAATGAAGAGACTTACCCTCAACATTGAGAAATCGAAAGTGATGTTCTTCACCCGTAGGCAATTTACATTTATATCTCCAAGTGTGATGCCAGTAGTGAGCGATATGATTATTCTCGGAGTCCATCTCACTGATACACTTGATTGGAAAAAGCATGTTGACAAAATGTGTACGAAGCCATATCAGAGATTTCACCTTCTGAGACGACTAAAGTGGTATCTTAAGGAAGGAGAGTTGCATGAAGTTTACACTCAATCTGTGAGATCTGTAATGGAATATGCAAGTCCTGTTTTTGTCGGGTTAAATAAAAAGTTATCGAACAAGCTGCAAAAAGTGGATGATAGAGCCCAACGATCGATATACAATATTTATTACGGAAGTAACAGCAAGAGGAAATACAAATGCCGAAATGCAGAGATCAAGCTTCGACGCGAATCTGCAAGCAAAAAGCTCTTTCACAACATCAAAGGGAATCGGAAGCATGTACTAAATCACCGCATGATCCGAAAGCTAAGAAACCAATATTTCGTTCCATTCACTCGAACCCTTCTTCGGAAAATTCGTTTTTCGCATGTCACTCATCTTTTAAATGAAGATTTACGAGGAACTCCTAGTGTTTAAAATGTGTTCACTCTTTTCATTCTCTACTGTGACTTTGTTGACAATTTGGAAACGTTTTTGAACATCTAACATTCTTCGATTCATGTTAACATATCTGATGATTTCTATTCAACAAAATATACGCATTATTATTATGTAGCACTGAGAGCAGTGTTCACAATTATTCAAATGCACAAAAAAGGAGGACTCTTCGAATTGGAAGGGATCCTTGTTTCTAAAAATATATTGCGTTTTCCATGTGTTGCATGCAGTTTTTATTATTGACTTCTTTAGCACATTGTTGATCTGATGAGTTTTCTTATTTACTTCCTTGAATGTGTTTGCTTTGTAGGGCAGCTTCCAAAATAGAAGTTGTTTGCATTGTTGTTCTTCATCTGAGGCATTTTTCAAGTTGTTGTGTGGATTAGATATTTCACATCAACTTGTTCAAAAACGTTCTCAATTACGCGATAAGCATAACCGTTACTCATAAAAATTGTTTTCACCATTTCCGGTTTTAAATTAGTGTCTGTAGTAAGATTTTGAGAATGTGTATAGAGGGCTCGAATTGTATTATTTTTGTAGTCAATCGGACTATATGATTCATAATGAGTTTATAGAAAAGTGTTCGTAGACTTTATATGCCTTTTTGCTTTTAATGAATGATTCTATGACTTTTCCATGTTAAATTTCAAAGCTGGGTGACCTCTATTCAAAATATCGAGAAATTGCTTTGCTTCAAATCCGGAATTGAATATTGTGAGTCATCGGATATACATTTTTGGTGAAATTATGTTCTATCATATTTATAGCAAATTCTGCCATGAGTGGGACCAAACTTGAGCCCATACTAAGCTCATCTATTTGTATGAAATGTTTGCCGTTGAATTTGCCACTGAAGATGGTCATGTTTGATGACTGAAACATATTTGGTAGCTTAATAAAGAATATAGTAAAATGAAACTCTTCGGCTATTATCTTTAAATTTCAATAATTTCAAGTAATGAAGTAACTATACGGTGCAATCCTTCTTTGCTGATACTGATGAAAAGGATAGGCTGTGCCGCTCTATGATGGTTGGTCCGAGCAGTGCATAACCACACGTGTTCACTGCATTCTTTTTCTCTGTGGTTTTTCCCTCTCTATCTTCAACGATGGATGGCTGTAGAAATGACTTCCGAGATATGTTTGAATAATTCTATGCGCATAGAAGATATTCTCATTAAAGAGATAGCATTTTACACCTGAAATGCAGGGTTGTTGAAAATCTATGAGCATAATGTGTTTTTCACCATAAAATCAGTTATAAAATCATCCTTTAACTAACTTTTATGTTTGAAATGATGTACCCGAGTTTTGCCAGACTCTGGTTCGTCATTCACCTAATCTCAAATGACAACATCGTTAAATAAGCATACTGAAACACTCCGGTCTATCGGACCCTTGATATGGCCCGCGACTAAGGCTGTTCATCTTTGGATTAGACAACTACGACAAAATGTGAAAATTCATTGAAACGGAAATATCAAATGTATTTGAACCAATGAAAATCTATCTGCACAGTAGTAATTGTCTAAATCACGCTGGGTCATAAGCATCCACAATGAACATGAATGCTAACAAACTCAAAAATATTCCCACCAACATTGTGAGATATCCTGCTCCTGGGAAGTCTGTGCATAGCCTTTCCGTTGGATCGTCTTTGTAGTTGACTTCGAGGTATTGAGAATATTCAAGATATGTTTCAAGGTACAGGAGTAGCGAAACAATAAAGCAGAAACCTGAAAGTGACAATATTCACACGTTAAAATATCGTTTTGACACCTTTAATTTGTTCATTGAAAAACGTTTTCCTATAGCATCACCAACAGATAAATAAAATCTGTTTCTGCTTCATAGCATGAAAGGCGAGACACACAGAATTAGATTCATCTGCGCGCGCTTCGGTTTCCTAGAAAGGAAGAATTGTATGTAACCTTAATATCGAAATGGCACATCACAGAATTAGACAACTTGCTCCTTCTCGAATGGATAATTCGTGTATCGCTTGTTGTTGGAAATGGCAAACAATCAGCTGTCAGTAGATGACACCAGAGCCAGTGACAGATGCGTGCGTGCTGTGATATCACTTCGCACACACCAAAACACACATCGTTGTCTTGGTTAACATTCCATTCCGTGTATGCACTATGCAGTAAGAAATGCCGAGGAGAGGATGTTAAAACATCAAGTGAACTAATTTTCGTACGCCTGTTACTTTTTTTTAATGATGATCGGAAGGGTCAACATTATGGAGAAAACTTGTGCGCAATGATCTGAATTCTTCGAATCTGAAGGAATTTTGGCAATCGAAGCACTTTGCTGGAACTCACATTAATCCGCAAGCGACGCACGAGTTTTTCCTATCTCTGTAAGGTATTAGGAATTCTTTATTGCCCACTTAATAGGTTCCTCGATGTGCCGTCAATTTCGTATTAATCACACCTCTAGCAAACCGAAGCAGATACACAAGATATTTAATTCTCTGGCAAGACACTTTTCTTCTGTGGCCGAATTGTATCCCACTCTCATTATTTTGATCTTTTCTTCTATATTTATTTTAGTTTCTCTTTTCATGCCTTTCTTTTTCTTATGGAGTGTTAAGCAGGAATGCAGAGTCTCAGTCTCAGTCTTGATCCGACCAAGATTTGAACCAAGGTCTCCCGGACGCAGAGCGAACACTTTACCACAAGGCCACAGCACCGGTAGATAAGATGATCATGAAGCTACTCGTGGTCTGATTCTAATAGCTACTTCTGTGTGTTCTAATTATTCTATGAATATCAAATCAGCATTTAATCACATCTTCTAAATGTCTGAATTTGATTACTGATCTCTTTATTGTTGGGCATAAATTATGATGGATCTCGTACTGCAATATGCTGCTCTGCTTCTGCTACATTTAAACGCAATGTTCTCAACGCTCTTAAACTGCCAAACAGCAGCTCTTTGAATATTTTGGACATAAGAATTTGAATTTCAAATAACCAAGTGAACAAGGCATAGCCTACATGTCTTAACCCATTAATACCAAAGGTAGCAAAATCTTTAAATTTCGACATGATATTGCGTGACATAGGTCGCTAGGCATCTAATAGTTCATAGGTCCCTATATTACAGATCTAAGAGTATCTTTATCATTAAGTGCTATTTTGAGCACCGTCCTTTTTTGAGGACGCTGGGCACAAGGGGGATAAAGTTAAATTGCTCTAATATTTGGGTGTAATAGCGTGCTACGGAAGCACTTTTCATTAAACGATGATGGATCTGCATTACAAATGTACTGCTGACGGATAACTGTATGCTAATATCATATCTGGACAAATTAGACGTGTGAGTATATTGAAAAATTGTCGATGCACTGTAAAAGATTGGAAATCAATCAATATATTGAAGATTTTTACGATTTTATACATAGCTTTATGATCTGCTTGTGGCAAAAGAATATATAAACAACACAATATGCGTGCTAACTCATAACACATTGCTTTACTGTTTGCTTTAAGAACTATGAGCGGTTTAGCGGTGCGTGATTCGAAAAATTTTTATAGATTGAGGGTTCAATTTAGGTATAAATCATTGAACTAAATCAAAATGAAACTTTGAAATAAGTTATAACCTGTCAAATGATCGGTGTCAGGAACCGTCCTTAAAAAAGGATTATGGGCACTAATGTGCTAATAAAGAAATTCATTCCGGCATAAGGCTACTCGCCTCTTCGACAGTTGGCCACGTACCTGTTCAAGTTAAAGCTAACTTCGTGAAAGCCGTACAGCTGTTGAAGAACTTAGTTACGATAATGAAAGCTTTGAACTATGTAAAACAGAAATTGATAATAAATTGAAAAATACCGAGTCTTCAACAAAATTGCGAATTGATGAAAAAATGCAATATAAGTAGGCCTACTTGAAAAATTGAGTGACGAACTATTTCTAAGCGCTCTATTACATTCGTTACGCAGCCACTCTTCAAATGAGGTATATCAGAAATGTATTCGATTTGTCCGTTTCTACTGCAAACAAAGTGGGTAGAAATGCATCAGTTTGAATAACTAGGTACATTGATCAATTTCACAAAAATTCATGCGTCAAACGATTGGTTGCAGAACATTTACAAAAATTTGGTAAATTATTCTGTTGATTTTGATTGAGTCCATTTGCTAACATTGAATAAGTGTTAGTATAGAAGGAGCACCAGACCCTATCTCAGGTCATTTTCAGTCAATTTTCATAAAAATTTGACTATTGTTTGGTTTACAAGATTCCGTTATTGATTTTATTGATCGCTTCAGTGAAACTGCTCTCAAGAGCTGACTGATATTAAATTGCATGGTCCGACATGGAATCGGAAACATGAAATGACGAACTTTCATCAGCAGATCATGAGCAGATTTGCCTATATGTTTATGTTGTCCTCCACTATATCTTCACTAAACGTTGGGTCATATTTTATCATCAATTATTATATGTATATTGGTCTAATAAAATAAGAGCAAACTTTTCATCTCATCTCAGCACGAACAAGCAGTTGGTATTTAATTGAGACTCTCCTGCATTTACATCGAAAATGTTCGTCATCTCCTATTTCTTTACCAATTACATTTTGTCATGTCCTTGATTGTATTGTTGCTGGCAAATAATAGGCATTTTGTTAACGAAATATAGACTATTGCTTCTACATAGTTCGCTACACAAATCGTATTGTTTCATCACTAAATATCGTTCGACAGTTTTGATGTTGTGACTTTCGCATAGGAAGCGGGACATCACAATATTGAGGGCATTTAAAACAAAAGAAGTTATTCCATAAAACAACCGAAACTTACATGCTATGAAAATACTGGTACCCATGCTTAGCATGAAATGTATATCAACTTCGTTTTTCTGCAAATCTTTTGTTGTGCTTCGCTTAGCTGATCTTCCTATTCTGTCTAGGGTCACTCGAAATCCAGGACCAACTTGCCGCGTTCGCTCTCGAGTCTTCTTTCCAAATTTCTTCGCAATTTTAGGGCATGACATGTTTGAAAAGAAAATTGACATAACACCCCAAGTCATGCAAGCAATCCCAAAATAGCACATTGATCGACCAACACTCCAAAAGTGATTGATTGATTTTATTGCACTTGGAGGTGGCGTTGCGTTTTGCGATGAGTTGCTGAAAATGAACACAAGCATTGCAATGTTCAAAGCATGAATGGGCGCCGTTCAATTAAATTGTATAAATTCTCAAAATTTGAACTTAACAGCGTTCATTTCACGAAACTGCATATTTGAATTCTGCGTTACTGCGTTTTCGGTGAGCAACTAAGCCTAACTGAATGTCGCTCTTTTTATTCATTCTCTCTTAAGACTTCCATACTCGTATTATCATTGCACAGAAAAATGAATACTTCATCTTTTAGAGCAAATTGAATGGTGAAATTAAACTTAGACTATTACTATTTTGAAAGAGTTGTGCAATAACACAATCTTGCTGCATCATTTTCATGTCTGCGAGAGTATGTCAGATATTTCCCAGAGAGCTTATTGTATCTTCAAAGTGGCGACCACTGACACGTCATTTCGAAAGATATGAAATTCACTGTTAAAGAAACTCTCCTGACTCCTTTTTACTTAAAATTAATAATATGTCTTGTTCAAATTTGCGGGAAATTTCTGCATGTTAGATGACTGATAGCTATAGGCTCCACTGTAATAGTCAGCTTTCAAAAATGTTGAATTCTGTCTTTGCGTGATCTTTTAAATCTGAAAACATGTACCTTCCTTCAATGATTTGCAATTCGATTAAAACACTATTAAATTACCATACAGACATCACAAGCACTTCAGTGAATATATTTTATTGGATTATCACTTTAATCGTGATCCTCAGAGAGACTATTTATAAATTTTCAGGAACAACAATCTGTTAATGTCACTCTACTTTCCGACTCTACACACACTGTAAGCTACAGTAATGATCATAAAAGTGGACCACCTAAATTTTGTCCACCTAAATACTGCACAATAGTTTGGAATAAAAACCACGAAACTTGGAAATGCGAACATTAAGACAGGAAGATGCTGTCTGTCTTTGTTTGCCGATCTACACTAATCGCAAAATATAAGTCACCTTTTGAATTGCCTTATATTGTTAATAGGCGACATCGATTGCGATCATAACAAACAATTACAATGAATTGATTGTTTCTTGCTGCAATTCAAATAAATCAATTGAATAGCCCGAATGAATTGGGCTAATTAGTTAATTTCTGACAGCCCAAGCTCCCCTATCCATCTAAACAGGAGAAAGACACTTGTGAAATCTCGAATTGAGTTTTCAAACCTTGTATTCATTGTATCAGATTGCATCATGTTCGGCTTGTATTATCAAATCTTACATTATTTTGAAGAATCTAGAAACATACGTATAATATGATTCATTCAAAACAATGTTCCATCTCAAGGCTCCAAAACAAACCATGTTTTTCAGCCCTAGCTATGAATCTTGTGCATGTGCAGCACTATTTTGAATGTCAAACTAAAAACTCACGAATTCTCGAGGACGAATGTTTGAATCGAATATTGGGCGAAATTTAAAAACACGATGTTTTCCTTATGGAAATTATTAATACCACACTTGTCTTCACTCACACAAAGCAATCAGATAAATTTATATGACCTAACTCACAACATACCACAGAAAATTGTTCGCAAGCTTTGTATCGGATTGAAAAGTTGTACCTGATAATGTCATTAGTACATTTATGCAACATTTATAAACATTTTATTGAATTACATGAAAAAAGTTCAATGTCTAACTAATGATACTCAGTTAAAGCTACATGTACATTATTGAAAAGAATGCAAAATCCTTTAGAAAATGATTTGAGTAGTACTTACGAGCATGACCAACCTTGTTCACGCAAAAAATCATCCCGTATAGAGCTTAGAGATCTTGGATAACTACGACGAATGTAAACCCGTCTTGCACCTGTAAAAAATCCTACATGAAATTGATACATACGTCTAAAACGTGTATGTTCTTTGTAATAACTGCTTATGTAAAACCAATCATTCGCTGTGAGTGCAGTGAGAAAACAGCAATATGCTAAAATAATGCAAATATAAGCAGTCGTAACTGAATATTTGATACGTAAGTACGAAATTAGATCCTCTTGCTTTGTTCTTTGATCCAAACTTTCCCCGTTCAAGAAAAACAGCAATCGGTCTCCCAGGAAAAAGTTACCTCTCTTAGTCATACCTCGACTAAAAGCACTTGAACTTGCGCTTCCACTGTTCATCGTATTCCTGGTATTTTGGTTGAATTCACTGAAATTGCAGGAAAAATAGCGATTCTATGAACACAGACAGGAAAGAAAATATAGAAATCCGAGACTATATGAAGCGGAAGATGATTTCTACAGTTTTCTTGTCTGTCTCATGGACTCCATTTGACCTAGTTATATATCTAGGAGTCCGTGCCTGGATCATGCTTGGATTCATAGAATCTCTAATTCTATGGCAATTGTCCAAATGTGATTATGCGCATATTTCTATGAAAGTTTATCTTTCCCTCCCAAAAGGGGAGGTAAAAATATTAAACCATGATAGTACCATTGCTCCGTAGATATATTTTTAATAACGGAAAAAACTATGATATATTTTCTTTGTTTGCGGGATATATTTTCACTATTTATTAACCCTAAATGTTAAATAGCAAACTTTCATTCATTGAGTTCCAGTGTTGTAGATCGAAACGTTTGAATGGCTGATAAACACGTTCATCTTGATACGGGCTTGGATTGTTGGGTTGCACTTGACGCAGAAGTTTGCCGTCCAATACTGCTGAGTACTGTTCTAAATGAATGTCTGATGTCCTTTTATATGCTCTCACTCCATTAACACTCCTGTGGCAAGCGCCTTAATGTCCGAAAATATAAATCAGCATTATGAGCAATTTGATTCAGACTTAGCCGCATGCTTGCATACATCGTGGATCAGAGACATGATAATAACACATGATAGGACTGATATGATAGGATGATTAACTCAGCATCGCATTCTTAGGCATTTAGACTCTAATTCTGGAGCAGACTTTCATATATGTATCTAAAGAAGGCATTTGATAAACTTCTTCACTTTTAAATTGTTGAATGCTGGGAAATTTGTCACCTATCTCCTATTGGTAAATGGATCTCCAGTAAGTTCAATTTTTGACTCAACTGTCGAAGTGAGAAGGATGCCTCATCGGTTCTCTCGCGGTCGACGGTTTCTTCTTCTGTTCTCAAATATGCAGACAGAATTCTTCTCGTCCACTTCGTCCGTACGGCTTCGGAGGACAATCTCTCTAAAGAACGGGGGACCACTTTGCTGAATGGTTCAGCTTCAAGTCCTGACCAGCAATAAATCCAGTGATGGGCATCATTGTAAACACAACTTGGAAAGGAAGGATGCTATTGTGTCATCGTCTTCTACTTTGCGTCGAGGTTTCTTTTCTCTGTACGACTTGATTTTGCAATAAACTGAAATGGAATAATCATGTAAAATCCGCGCTGTGAAAAAAGCATCCAAGAGAACTTTTCTTGCAATAAATTGCCCTGCATGGTTGCGACAACAGTCTGCTGCAGCCAGTATATTTCTTTGTCTCATACAAATCCGAAATCGATGCCAATACAGCGCACGCAAATTATATTCATACATGAAACACTTAATGACCGCAATGCAATTATTGTTTGAGTTTGGACTGTCGGGCGTGGAAATAGAAAACATGGAAGCTCGAGTTGTGATTCTGGGCTCGGATAATCATTTTCAGGAATACGGCTTGAAGCCCTAAGTAAACTTATGAAGACTTTAAAATGGCAGCTCACCAGTTGCTTCACGTAGTCCTTGCTTGGCAACCGAAGGTCTTCTACCGATTTCAATGAGTCAGAACGCCATTGCATCGTTAACGTGGATGCAATTTCGAACGATAAAGATTTTACATCAAAAAGGGTTGCAAGCAACTGTTGAACAGTCAAACCGACTAAATTCTCGAATTACAATTTCCAATTAAATCGAATCTCGAAGTTTCCGACGTCCTTGCGTTCTGCACTATATTTAGAATCGGATTTCTATGATTATAAATCAAAATCTTGAAGTAAAATCTGCCGTGGAAAGGCATTACAACGCAATTTAAAATACGTTTTTTTGCTTGAAGATGGTTATATGTGTTATTCAGTATGTGTATTTTCGTCTGAGATCAGTCAGATATTTTAAACAAGAAAAAATAATGCTTTTTTAGGATAGTGCAATTTGGAATTATAAGCTACACGTCAATAGAGCTAACTATCTCATCGAGGTCCGATGAAATATCTTTTCTAATGAAACTATAAAACAACGTATTTCAAAATACGTTGCAATTTCTGTGATATTTAGCTGACCTCTCCAAAGGCAGAGCATTGCATTTCGAAACACGTTACAATCTTTGACTCTTCATTCACAATAATACCGATTAGAAATCTAAATTAGATTGCACACATTTGAAATCGCAGCATGCCTCTTCTTTCTGATAAAAAGTATTTTGCAACACGTTGTTTTGTCTCTTCATACCTCCAAAACTGAAAGCGCATTTTGAAGTACGTTGCTTTGGGGCTTCATAACGTTGAAATTGAAAACGTTTTTTAAAATACATTGTTTTGGCGCTTCATAACGTTGAAATTGAACAACGCATTGTGAAATACGTTGTTTTGGCGCTTCATGCCTCTGAAAATAAATATAGTATTTTGAAATATGTTGTTTTTAGCTTGAAAGTGCCTGTTTGCTATTACCACGGATTTCTCAAAACAGCTGTCTTCCAAATAAATTGTTTTGCCTTTTCATGGCCGAAATTTTAACCGTGGTTAAGTGTTGATCAAATGTACCGCTTGATGATTTGATCATTTTATGGATAAGAATGATCTGTCCCGATTGATTATGCATTAAGATGTGATAACCGGACATTTCTGCAGCTTCAATATGTTTAGCAATTATTTAGCAATTACCGCTGCTCCCCGTCCAGTCATTTAGCATCACAGAAGAATACATAATTTGATTGCCGCTTGCATATTACTCAACAGTAAGAATTATTTCACAGAAACACAAAGATATTCTCAAAGGAGCATTTAGAAGTGAATTCAGCGATCCTACCTAATTTTACTGATGAATATTTCTTTATGTTCTATGAGCGCATTTCTGAATATTTCAATGCTTTAGCATGACTGATTTGATACCTGTTCCTTTCAAAACCTTTCGATTTGCGTAATCATATTCTAGGTATTTCCGGACTTGCGATTATCGACGAGTTGTCATCTATTATCATTAATTATTCAATGCGCATTGAGAATTTGGTATACGGTAAAAGTTCGCCACTTCCGCATTAAATTTCCATACTTGCAACATAATCGCCATTTAGGCGATCATCAATCTAAACCACTTCAAACTGAGAGTTAGAAACATGAGTAGTAAGTAAAACTCCACTTCTGGATAGCGCAAGATGGCCGCCGTCGTGGCTGCGTCCCCCCCCCCCCTCTGGCACGGCAGAGTGTCGTGGTCGGCCGCCGTGGTGCTTCGTGTCTGAGTCCCCCCCCCCTCTGGAACGCTAGAGGTTGTGGTCTGTCGTGGTGTGCCGGCCGGATGGGTCCACGTTCACAACATGTTCGCTGACGTCCCCCCCCCCTCTGCAACGACAGAGTGTGAGACTCGGGTGCGGGGGTCCGACCGCCTGGTTGACGTGGGCGACCGTCTAGGTTGACGTGGGCGACCGCCAGGATTAGTCTTGAGGCTATAGTGTGTGATGTTTTTGGTGTGTAGCGCCCAAACGAAGCATCGGATGAGAAAACGGAGGCCAGATTCGGAATCTACGTGAAATTTTGGGTTAGAAAGGATGTTTCCAGCGAAATCGGAGAGAAAAATTTTTCGGCTGACGCCCCCCCCCCTGGACAGCTTGCTTCCAGTGGACGGATTTTGTCGTGCGATAGCTCGTTTGAAAGCTAAGAGTGAGACAAATTCAGTGAAAGAATCGGCTTGTTCCTATCTGTCTTCGTTCAAAAGTTAGAGCGGTTACAAGATTTTAGGTCGGAGCTCGCTTACCTGAAAAAATCCTAAGTGTCAGAGTGACTTGGTATGGGTAAAATTTTGAAAATTTTCCAAAGTGTGGAATTTCGACCTGGGACCGTCACCAAAACATTTTTCATCAAATTTCACTGACCTCCCCCCCCCCCCCTCTGGACAGCTAGCTTCTATCTTGGCTTCTAGTGGACGGATTTTCTCGTGCAATAGCTCGTTTGAAAGCTAAGAGTGAGACAAATTCAGTGAAAGAATCGGCTTGTTCCTATCTGTCTTCGTTCAAAAGTTAGAGCGGTTACAAGATTTTAGGTCGGAGCTCGCTTACCTGAAAAAATCCTAAGTGTCAGAGTGACTTTGTATGGGTAAAAATTTGAAAATTTTCCAAAGCGTGGAATTTCGACCTGGGACCGTCACCAAAACATTTTTCATCAAATTTCACTGACCTCCCCCCCCCCTCTGGACAGCTTGCTTCGATTTTGGCTTCTAGTGGACGGATTTTGTCGTGCGATAGCTCGTTTGAAAGCTAAGAGTGAGACAAATTCAGTGAAACAATCGGCTTGTTCCTATCTGTCTTCGTTCAAAAGTTAGAGCGGTTACAAGATTTTAGGTCGGAGCTCGCTCACCTGAAAAAATCCTAAGTGTCAGAGTGACTTTGTATGGGTAAAAATTTGAAAATTTTCCAAAGTGTGGAATTTCGACCTGGGACCGTCACCAAAACATTTTTCATCAAATTTCACTGACCTCCCCCCCCCCACGCCCCTCTGGACAGCTAGCTTCGATCTTGGCTTCTAGTGGACGGATTTTCTCGTGCAATAGCTCGTTTGAAAGCTAAGAGTGAGACAAATTCAGTGAAAGAATCGGCTTGTTCCTATCTGTCTTCGTTCAAAAGTTAGAGCGGTTACAAGATTTTAGGTCGGAGCTCGCTCACCTGAAAAATCCTAAGTGTCAGAGTGACTTTGTATGGGTAAAAATTTGAAAATTTTCCAAAGTGTGGAATTTCGACCTGGACCGTCACCAAAACATTTTTCATCAAATTTCACTGACCTCCCCCCCCCCCTCTGGACAGCTTGCTTCGATTTTGGCTTCTAGTGGACGGATTTTGTCGTGCGATAGCTCGTTTGAAAGCTAAGAGTGAGACAAATTCAGTGAAACAATCGGCTTGTTCCTATCTGCCTTCGTTTACATGTGAGACGCCATTTAAGATTTTGGGACATTGGTGAAAAACGACAGAGTTAGAATTTGGGACGTTTTGGGCTGTAGCTTCAAAACGAACTATCGGATTGGTAAACGGATGCCAGATTTGGAATCAACTTGATGTTATTGTCCAATGAGGATCATCATCCAATGAGAATCAAGCATTTCTTTATAAATAGCGAGCCTTCCACAGTGAGAATCATTCCATCGTTGAATCACACGAGTGACGGACGCACATTTTCTCTCTCTAGTTCCCTGTTCTATTATCCAACTAAAATGGTAAGTCGCTACTTCCCTCCCTCTCCTCCCTTGAACGTAAACTTAATACAATCTTTTTTCATTTTCAGGCATCTACTCCATCTGCTGCACTAGTAGGACAAAATGCGGTCAAACGTTACAAGGTTCGCTACGGTCAGATCATCTACAACTGAGGCCAGTGGAAGAAACATCCAAGGTACATAATCCTACACCGCTACAGCGTAAATTTAAACAAGCCTTGCGTTATGATGATCATAGCGTAGTACTCCAAACGGGAATGCTCCCTTCCACGGATGTCAAGATAATGCACAATCAGTATGGGGACTACATACTGATCCCCGTGAGTCCGTACATTCGCCACCAACTTGATATTATTGAGGAGTACGTGACATTAAATATGGACATTCCTACTCCTCTTGCTCAAGAGTGGAAGGCGAGAGATGACAAGGATACTCCCTATAGAAAGATTTGGGATGGTAATCACATTTGCCTACCGGTATCACATTGGTGTACTTACTATAAGAAGGAGGGAGATCATTCAATACCCATCAGATGTGATGAGCTCGGAGAAGGTACTTGGGATATCCTTTTCAAAGTGAATGGGCTATATTATGGTCGACACAAGGATAATAAAATAGCCTCTCTCTCCATGCATATGGAATCCATCCTATATATTCCGAAACCACCCAACGTGGACGACATAATTGATCAAATCCTTAACAGCAGTGGTACGAAGCGCAAGTCGGAGAAGAATGCTACATCAAAACGCAAATCAAAGAAGGAGAATTGCTAGTCCTTTCCTAACTCTACCCTATGACAATTCGCTTATGTGCTTTGAGTGTCGTAGACGTGGTCTTATTAGATACATTTTACTTCTTCGTTGCCATCATATCATTTGTGTATTTTGTCGTGAAAAGCATCGATGTAATTCTTCATTTTGTAATATGTTATAGAACGTTTCCTTAGATGTGTAAATTTCCGTTTTAGGCTTCTATCATCATTTTTATGGATTGTGAGGGTGAACCTGTACAGGAGCTCAGTGCTATTGCTATGAACAATTGGACATATCAGATTGTTAGTGTCTATCATCAACATGCCAACTGCGATCCCAATGTTGATCAATGGGCGAGAAAACACATTCATGGACTTAATCTGAAATATTTGCAAGACTATGGCTTTTCTTGTGAGAGTGCTCTTCTTATTGACTTTAAACGATGGTTAGCTGCTTTCAATGTTATACGCATCTTTTGTAATAATCCTGGTAAGGAGAGGAAAGTATTTCCCAATCTAATCATTGATGATATTTTGCTCCCACCTTGGGATAGTAGAGTGAATCAACATTATCATGAAGTCACAAAACGTTTTAAGGATTTGTGTGTTCCTATTTTGTCTGTTCGTTGTAGTAGCTACGTTCATAACCAATGCTTCTTTCCTCCTTACCTCAACACTGCCAAAGTCCTGTATGGTTATCATTGCTCGCTGTATGATAGTTACCAGCTGTATCTATTTTATCTCTTTCAAACCATTGATTTATAATGCATGCTTGTTACCATTATTCAATAAATGTTACTATGAGAAGAGTTGTTGTTTTCATGCAATGGATGGGTTAGATAAAGGGCGATCATGTCTTTCTCAAACGACTGCGGACATTACGTTTTCATAGGCAAAGTTTAAAAGGAGCTGTTCAAGATTATGTGATAAAATTTCATAAAGATGAGACCGACATCGAAGCAGTGGTCGATGATGCTAGCACTCTATTTCTAGAGTTAATGAATACATTCTCTGATAGCATTATCATGGCGCGATTAGTTGCGAAAATTAAGTTTAGTCATTTTGGAAAGGAAGAGGTGGAAAGTCGCTCTTTCCATTTTGCTTCTTATTCAATGGAAGTGGTAGATCACCCCCAAGAATTTTTTAAAAGACATATGATAAAAATTGCTGAACGTCTTAACGCATTTAACCATCATGGTAGCAGTCTAGTGATTGAAGCGATTTCAGATATTCACATTCAACTTTCCATAAAGAAAAATTGAAAATGCAGTGGTACTTGATTGTAGCACAACTGGTTTTCGAGCTATGTCTGCTCACTCTCGAAGTATATTCCTTCTGTACATGCGTCTATTATTTAGAAAAGGCTAGCAAATTCATATCTTCAAAAAGACTTGCTATAGACATCAGTAACGGTGAAACTATGTGTTGCGATGTATGTAAGCGAAAGGATGGAAATGAAAAGCGCATCTTCAAGAGATGTAAGCATGCTTTTTGTCAACGCTGTTCATACGTAATTGCATTCAACTTTGCCAATGTAACCACTGTGACATTGCTCATTTCGAGTGTCACTTATGTCGCAATAGTTAGTACCTATGCAAATGTGGTAAAGATAGGTTTTAGCAAAGACTAACACGGAAAATGGCGAAACGTAAAATGACGAAACGTAAAAGTCAAAAGTTTTCTTCAGCCATTCAAGCTCTCCGACGAATGAAAGCAAATCAGCGATACAATGCTATACGACATGCTAACGATAAATTCATTTGTGAAATTATTTCTCATGTGAGGAAGTTGAGGACGAAGAAATTAGCGCCAAAACAACGAAAGTTACTTAAGCGATATGCTACGAAATTGCGTTTCATCTCCAATCCTAAAGTCGCCCTTCAAAGAAAGAGGAAAACTCTAACACAAAAGGGCGGTTTCCTTTCAGCAATACTTCCAATGATAGCTCCTGCCGTGGGCAACCTATTGGGAAATATCTTTGGCTCTAAGCGTTTAATTATGCAAATGTTGAGTCTCAAAGTAAAAAAATGGATTTCAGACTTCAATGTGATAAAGTTCTGACTGTATCAGTCCATCTCATGCAGGTAAAACTGTTTTCACGCTGAATTTATTGGATAAAAGAAGGGAGTTGTTTAAGGAACCTATCAATCGAGTGATTTGGTGTTATGGTATTTATCAACCGTCGCTGTTTCAGGAATTGCAAAGTCGCAACTTTATTCGACATGAAGGAATTATTCCCGTGGATAAACTTCAGTCTAATGATGTTGTTGTATTGGATGATTTATTAAAAGAAAGTAAGAATTCAAAAGATGTTACAGATATGTTCACTCGCGCAGCACACCATAAAAGGTGTTTTATCATCTATATTACACAAAATTTGTTTCCTGATGGAAAAGAAGCTCGTACACGAAACCTGAATACACACTATTATGCTATTTTCAAGAATCCGCGAGATAAAAGTCAATTTGAAATTTTAGCGCGACAAGTTGCACCCAGAGGATCAAAAGCCTTAATTGAAATTTTTCAAGCAGCTACTGAAAAACCATACGGTTACTTATTCATTGACTTTACGCAAGAGTGTCCGGAAGAATTTAGATTTCGAAGTGATATTTTGAAAACTCCCATGATTATCTACAAACTATGAGTTCTTATTCTCGCATGATTGTTATTCCTCAGGATGAATATGTACAATTGACTGCCATGCAGCAAGTAAAGCAACCTCTTGCAAATCAAATGTATAGGAAAGAAATAGATTATCAGCAAAATGTTCACATCAAAGATCCACATCGTGCTGTATTATTACAATCGGAAACTGTTGAGCAATTGAAAAACTTGAAGAATAAGATGCGTGACTCTGTATCGACTGCTACACCTTTAGCATCTCGCGCACATGCCATATCTCTTTTCAACAGTATTGAACCCCATCTCAATGTAAATGATAGAGGAGAAATCATTACAGATGAAAATAAAGTGATTGATGCTTCACGTTATGAAGACTTGATTCAGTATGCGACACGTAGAAAGCGCCGTCAGGGCTATGTTCCACCTGGTTGGTCATACTTTCTTAAACTATTGAAAAAGCATAATGTGCCAAAATTTGCTTTAAATAATGAGACATTGAAAGAACTTGATTCAACAGTGGCTACTACTCCAATGCTTCAGGCGATGAAAATGCCAACAAATTGGTTTAAGACGTCACCTGCTACATCCCCTCCCACACTCACTAAGCAAACAAGGGGAAGAACTCGACGTAGATCTGTATCGCCACTAAAACTGGTAAAAGGAAAACGTAAAACAGCTCCTCCTAGGAAATACATGTTCTCAGACTATTAATATGAAGCAGATGTGTTGCTTGCCATGTAATGAGCCGCCAGAGGTGAATGTCGTTGTCACTTGCACTTGCTGCGCCAGCTCTCATAATGAAACCCCTAAGCAATGTGAACACGATCGCAAAACCGCTAAATGCTGCAGTTGTTGTAAATGTAGAAAGGCAAGAAAACAAAAAGATGAGAAGGAGGAAAAAGAGTCAGTCGTCATCGACTGAACGTTTGAAGTCAATCTATTATGATGTAAAACATCCGGCAGGATTTGCATCTATCAAGAAATTATCAAAAGCGAGTGGTCTTCCACAATCACAAGTGAAACGATGGTTAAAGGGTCAGGCTACCTATACACTCCACAAACAAGCGAAAAAGAAGTACCGCACCCGCCATTATATTGTTCATGACATCGATGAACAGTGGCAAGCAGATTTGTGTGATGTTGCCTCCATTTCAAAACATAACTCGGGTAATAATTTTATTTTAACCGTCATTGATATTTTCTCGCGTTATGCGTGGGCTCAACCTTTAAAAACTAAAGAAGGGAAAGGAGTAGCAAAAGCATTCCAAACAATTTTTCGAGAAGGTCGCATTCCAAAAAGAATTCAGAGTGATCAAGGAAAAGAGTTTGAAAATCAGCATGTGACAAGATTATTTGAGAGGCATGACATTGAGTTGTTTAGTGTAAAGAGCGCTTATAAAGCTGCACTCGTTGAACGTTTTAATCGCACATTAAAAAATCGCTTGTGGCGACATTTTACTGCCAACTTGACACAAAATTGGACAAAGGTTCTACAAGATACACTCCATGCCTACAATCACTCTATCCATCGTTCTATTGGACTCAGACCAGTAGATGTAAATGCTGACAATGTAGATAAAGTGCGCGAATCATTCCAACGTAAACGCACTCATGTGAAAAGTGATGTGAAAATTGGCGATAAAGTTCGTATCTCAAAAGTGAAAAGTGTATTTGCTAAAGGGTACCTCCCGAATTGGACAGAGGAGGTATTTACAGTATCAAGGATTAATCAAAAAGACTCTCCGACCACCTACAAGTTGAAAGATTACGATAATGAAGAAATTGAGGGTAGCTTTTACCGCGATGAGATTGAGGTAGTCACTGAAAGTGAAACATATTTGGTAGAGAAAATCATTCGATGTAAAAAACGGCAAGGTGAAGAATGGTGTCTTGTTAAATGGACTGGTTATCCTTCAAGTATGAACTCTTGGATGCGTCGTGCCGACATCTTTCATCTAAGTGATCGACAGTGATTCATGCAAAGTTGTAACTAACAATGTTTAGGGTTTGAGCTATGAATCCAACTGCCTCATTTTATTCACGACCCTCCTACGTAAGTGGTGGAGGACAAATTTACATCGGTGCTCGCCGCCAACGTGGAGGTAGCATACTTGGTGCACTGAAATCTGTTGTAGCACCTCTCATATCCAATGTCGGTAGATCTTTAAAACGAAATGTTTTAAGTAATGCCGTTGGCTTTGCTGGTGATGTTGCTAGTGATCTTTCCAGAGGTAGAAGTTTTAAGAGCAGTTTGTTGAATCGTGGGAAGGAACGCGGTTAAAAACATTGAAGCAGACCATTGCTGGTGTTACTCAAGGAAAGAAATCACCTAAACGAATGAGAAAAGGAAGGAGGAAACATCGCGGAGCTGGTAAGGTGCGATCTTCAGTCAAAAGGCATTCACGCAAACGTCGCAGAGGCTCTAATCATTCATCAGGCGCTAAACGACGACGCTGCTATAACTTCTAATCATGGAGTGTAAAACTTCGGTTTTTGTTTGTTCGATCAACAAGCCATACAGACAGATATTCTTAGTTCAAGTATTGTAGATTATCATCCTCGAACCAGCTGAGAATGTGGCCCCATTGAATTTGTTATTCCTGGTGGTAGTGATGACTACATAAGATTTGAGTTTATGCGATGCTTGATTTGAGGTTTAGAATTCAGCAAGCAGATGGAACTGCTATTGACGACACATAAAGTTTGGACTGAACAATTTACCATTGACTACATTACTTCGCGATGTTTTCTCTAACGATTGGAGAGCAGCGGTGAAGGTGGTCAAAGCGATTATCCCTATAAATCATATTTCAATCATGTATCACAGTTTCATCCAGCAGCACAAAAAAGTCATATGGAAGCCATGGGATGGTACAGAGATGAAGCAGGAAAATTTGATGTTGAAACAAACAGTGGCTTTGTAAAGCGATCTGCTATGATTAAAGATAGTAGAGTATGTCAGCTATATGGTCCGCTGAATTTAGACTTCTTTAGACAGTCAAAGTTTTTACTCTGTAATACCAGCATGCGACTCAAGCTGACATTGAATAAGCCTGTATTTGCGCTGAATGCATTTGCTAAAGTTGACAATTTTAGAATTCATGTGGAAGATATTGCACTTTACATTCGTCGAGTAGTACCGAATCCAAGTGTCATTTGAGGGCCATGCTGAAGGTCTTAACCGCCAAAATGCCATTTTCCCCCCCCCCGTTCAGGCATACAAAGCTTTCTCACCTTTACAATTCCGAAAGATCAAAAGAGTTTCATGAAAGATGGCCTCTTTCCATCGGAAGCACCGAAGCTCCTCATGGTGGCAATGGTTGAAAATGATGCATTTAATGGTAATATTAAAGAA
>CAJQUW010002358.1:0-15709 GCA_907163375.1 Prostheceraeus crozeri | reverse complement strand
CTTCTTATCATAGTTCTAAAGATTTTCACGAGTTTTAACGATGTTGAGCTATAGGGGTCCTTGAAACAGTCATTCAATAACACAGGTTTATAAAAAAAAGATTTTCTTCTGGCAAAAACTTTTTTATGAGCTCCTGACTAATCCGGGACTGAAAAATTCAAATCTGATATCAGCTTTGCTCAGGGATGCGGAGTCTGAGTCCTGGAGTCCTATCATTTTTGCTGGAGTCGGACTCCTACCTATATAGACCCGAAAAATAATACAAACAAATTATTTATTCTCGTGCACATACCGGTAGCTGTCACTGTCTTGAAATCAACTTTCTCCATCAAACAAAAGTACAGAGACAGCAGTGCAATAGTTGAGGGAATGAACCGTGATAGTGAAAAAGGGATTGTCTTTTCACTCTGTAATTCAGTAGAGAAGACAAGCCTTCCTAGCCTCGATCACACCTACGCAACAAAGGTCACATCAGAGACAAAAATGAAATACTAGTTTGTTTGAGAACATTATCCTCTTACCCTCACGTTAATCGTGTGTGATGGCTCCTCTTATAAGCGCATATTAAAATCGAAAGAGTACTAATATTTTTTGGAGAAGGATGGGAGATTTTCCTGACTGGTAGAGACTGGAGAAAAACCGTGTGAAGCACACATCAGCAAGATGGGGGGAGCCGAGTCGCATGCATCCAACTGAAAGCGACATTTGATGAACTTTCATCGAAAATGATTGATAAATGATACAGCAATGATCCCTAAAAATAGGTTCAGGTAAGCCTATAATGATCTATGATGTAGGTTACCAGTATTTTTCAAAAAACTAGGCTTTATATATTGGCCATCCGGAGTCGGAGTCCTATCAAAATGATAGGACTCCGCATCCCTGGCTTTGCTCTATTAGATCAGGATTTTTTGATTTGGAACAAGTAGATATTTAATCCTACATTGCCAAATTATCTGTGGATATTGACCAAATATATGCAGTGAAGATCCGGAGTGTCACTATATATTCTATCTACACCATAGAGTAATAGGGATACTCTATGGTCTACACTATCTTCTTCATAACTGTAAGGCCTAAAGATAGAGGTACTCGTACTTATGGATTACCTCCTCCCACGTTTTCAAATTTGTGTAAAATTCGTAGATTTGAATAAATCGTAAGGATATTTTCTACCCACATAGCAAAACTTGTGCAAATTGGACTTCACGATGACTTCAAGTGAAACGTTGCTGCAGCTTGATCTGACCTCTTCTGACCTCATCGTCTGAGCAGAAAGCACTTGAAGTTAACAAAGTCATTTCTCGACAGCTGCTGAAGTGATGATGACCAAGCCATATCCCTTACAAATATTTTCAACTTAATAAATGTGTGGCAAGATAGTGACCGTGGGAAGATTTCAAATAGCAGTTGGTAGGGGATGAAGAGGGAAAGAGAACAATGGACGCACGAGTAACAATAATGCGTCAAACAGACGAAGTCAGATCATATGCTATCGACATTGCTACACTTCACGCTGTCTAATGCAAAAAGTACTTGTTCGATCTGCATAAACGTTTGTATGTGGGTAAAAAATAAAAAAAATACTCAAAAATGTCTGCCTGAAGTTTGGTGACGATTGATTCATTTTTTGCAGATTTTAGACAAATTTGAAAATCTAGGGGGAATAACCCATAAGTACCGGATAAAAAATGTAATTCCGAATTGTATATACTGATAGCGACTCGAGATCATTAATGTGACGTAAATTCGGTCGAAATGTAGAAACTCGAGGATATTTAATCAAGTAATCAGTTAGTTAATTCCATACAGTAGTCTTCATGTGTATTGCAATTATCATCTAACTCGGAAGACTGTTGTTCGACTTTCATCTCGGTATGGTTTATTGATACCAAATGCGAAGCATTGGGTTACTATCCAGTCATTGGGGTGGCCAATAAATTTTCTGCTCAATGCTGGTTTGATGTATGCAATGAGTCATCATATCACATGATTCAAGGCCAGCGCTTGTTTGACAGCGAGTATCGATCGAATACAACTGCATCACTTGATATATTGCCGTGACTGTTTGTACACACCACAAACACATTGAAATGGCTACTGTCTAGAAGGAAGCGTCGCAATGATCGAGGGTGTATTTGTATCTTTTCTTCCAGGGTGAGTCATATATGTGCGCAAAACATTTGATGATTTCCTGTGATTACTGAACTGAGTACTCGACATTAATTATAATGCCATTTTGTTCTTTTTAGACTTGGGGGTTTGTTTCATGTAACCATATTTCAGTCTTTTCTAAGAATTTTGAATCAGCTAAAAAATTTGGAATTATTACGAATCTTGTCATTAGAGAGCAGCACAGTTCATGAAATCCTACCATAGCTTCGTGTTCATTTTACATCTGGTCATTGATTCACTATGGACACCAAAATGAATTCACAATCGATTAGATTTTGCTCGACCTACAATCTTGGACATATGCCCTAAAGCAGGGTAGTTCAGTTGCTCAAAAATTGAATTTGTCCTACAATTAGGACATGTGTGTTTCAACTTAGATATGCGAAGATCCATAGCCAAAAGTTCAATTGTGTTTTGCCGCTAACGATGGATTCAGAAACGAGGTTGACTCTCAAGGTTGAGATTGTCTTATTCAAATAACGAATCTACAATTTCCATAAGTACTCTACGTGCTTGCTTATCAGTTGTATGATGCAGAAGTTCGGGAATCGAGACAACTAAGACTCTCCATGACATCCAGTCAACTGGTGGACGTTCCATAGTAGATGGCCGTTCCTCTGCTACCATGAAGTCGATCACCAACCTTAAAGCTGCAAATCCAATTGGTCATGCTAGTTCTCGACAAGTCGCGCAAACCGCTATCCCTCAACGTAATGTCCTGCAAGTCTTTCATCAAATTGGGATGCATCCATGCATGCTGAACACAGATGTTAAGTGACGAAGATAAGCTCAGTCGTCTGGACTTCGCGAAGTGGATATTGGAGAATGAGGAAATTATGCCAACAGTGTTTGGTCTGATGAAGCTTATTCTTGATGAAACAACACAACTGTATAATATGGGCATACGAAAATCCCCAATGCAATTTGACGAGGCAACTCCACTCACCAAAACTTTCCGTTTGGATGGCGATTTCTTCAAACTTAAAATTGCAGCCCTACTTCTTTGAATCGACTGTAGATTAAGACAATTACCAACATGCTTCGTGATCAAGTCACATTAGAATTGCAAAAGAAACGTAAGATGAAGACTGTTGTATTCAGATGTGATGGAGCCGCGCGCCTCCATAGATTTCTCGATTATCACGAAGAAAGGCACGAGATTTTCTATATATAAGAAATTCCCCGCGGAGACCGATTAAAATTCCTGGTCGTGGGTATAGCGTAGGGGATATCGATGAGGTAGAGTGTCGACTGCAAAAAATTATCTGTGTACATTGGCGCGCGCGAAAAAAAAAAAAAAAAAAAAAAAAAAATTTTTTTGCATGAAACGTGCGAGATTCGAGTGCTTTCTGCGCGGAAGCGAGATTACATTCGGCGGTCCAAAAATAATCGAGCAGTTTTAAAAAAGTGTCAAAATTTTCGCCAATTTATAGCGACTAGCGCGACCCGCAGAGATGACGCGTCCTATATAAGTAGTATGAAAACATGTTGGATATTTGAAACGTGTGAATGAATATAGAGTGCTAGCAATTAAGAGCATCCTAACTAAGGAGGAAATAAGCTTGATTATCAAGGGAATTTCATGGTGATCCCGCATTATAATGAGAAGGTCTTCATGAAAAGTCGCGATATTATTTCGAGAGCGAGAGAGCGCTTGGCTGAATATTTCAATTTTCATCGGCATGATTTTTATGATTCACAAAATTCATGTTCACATTTCTAGAATCTGAGCGATGCAATATGAGTCAGTGGATCCCATAAGTACATCTTTCAAAGTTAATTGAAATCCATTGTCTTTGATTATGTGATTTTGCTCTGCCAGTGGCAGTTTACCTGTGATGTGATCACGCTTAGAGAAGAAATACTCTTGAGGTCGAGCATGAAAGTAATAGGAACCCATCGAATTGCTCATTTAACAAACATTAAATCTCCAAGGCTGTCAAGGACCACTTGAGAATCTGTAAAATTTCCATTCATTCCTTCAGCATTGACAATCATGATCAACGAGCAATTTCTTCAAAACTGCAAAAATTTGCATATCTCACATTTTGCAGCAATTCGCAAATATATCACCCTCGAGTTCATTTAATAAAATCGAAAGTGTATACACATTGGGGAAGTAATAAATGTGGAGTTGTCACTCTACCTAATATACCTACTCTAAGGTCGTGGGTATGGTTTTCCTTGGCCACCGTGTTTTCCCGATTTGTCCTCGCTATAGTACTATTTGTCGGGAACTTTGAAGGCTCGCGTGCATCATCAGTTTATTCCGAGAAACATTTGTAAGATGAAAGAGAAAATCTGTGAAGAAGTGCAAAATCTTGAACGAGAATGCAATACACCGCGGCCATTAACCATCTGTTCAGGACTGTGTTGTCGGAGCTGATGAAAGATTGTCTTGAAACACTCACTGTAAATTGTATATTATTAGTGACTGTGCTTAAAGTGAATAAAGCTTAATTACAAAACTGTCCTTTGGAAAATTTGGTTTTTGACTTGCTAAACATTATGGCAGAAAAACTTATGTCGATAATAATTTCGGTCGAACTACACGTCCTTGAAGTTGTTTGCGCTTCATTAAACGACACCCTGTAATTCGTGGGAATTATACTTAAGGGATATCCGAAATGGAAAATTTTCTACCGATATGATGACTAAGTTCGGGGAGTGGGTGAGGGTGGGTGGATGGGGGTGGGGCGTGGTGAGAGGGGGGGGGTTGAGGTTGGGTGGGAGGGAAAGGGGGGTGGGATGGGAGGTCTGGGGGGGGGTGTGGGGGGGGGGGGAGTGGGGGGTGTTGTGAGGGGGGTGGGAAGGGGGGGGGGGTGTGGTGGTGCGGGGGAGGGGTCGGGGGAAGAGGTGGAGGGTGAGGGGAGCGGGGGATGAAATGGGGGAGGGGGGTGGGGGGGGGGGGGCTGTGAAGGAAGTTTGGGGGTGTGTGGGGGTGTGGTGCGGGAGGGTTGAACTTGGTGTGAGGGGGGGGGGTGAGGTGGTGGGGGGGGGGGGGGGGGGTGTGGGGGGTGAGGGGAGGGTGGGGAGGGGGGGGGGGTGGATTGGGGGGGGGCTAGGCGAGTGGGGGGTGGGGGGGGAGGGGAGGGGGGGGGAAGCGTGGAAAGGTGAAGGGGGGAGGAGTGGGGTGGGGTGGCGGGGAGGTGAGGGGGGGGGGGGGGTAGGGGGTGGGGTTAGGGGGGGCGTTGTTGGTGGTGGGGAAGGGGGGAGGTGGGTGAATGGGCGGGGGGGGGATGGGGGAGGTCTGGGGCTGGGTGGGGGGAGTGGGGGGGGGGGGGGGGGGGGGGGGTGGGGGGGGGGGGGCGGAAGGGAGGGGGTGGGGGGGGGGGGTGGGGGGTGGGGATGGGTGGGAGGGGGGGAGTGAGGGGTTGGGGTGGGGGGTTGTGGGGGCGTGGGTGGGGGGGGGGGGGAGGGGGGGGTAGGGGGGGGGGGGGAAATGGGTGGAAGAGGGTGTGACGGGGGAGGAGGGGAAAAGGGAGGGAAGGAGGGGAATGGGGGTATGGGGGGGTGGGGGGGGGGTGAGGGGGGGGGGAATTTTGGGTGGGTGGGGGGGGAGGTGGGGGGTGGGGGGGGGGGGGAGGGGGGGGATGGGGAGGTTGTTGGGGGGGGGGGAAATTATCGTGTTGGTGGGGGATGGAGGTGAGGGAGGGGTGGAGGTGGGAGGGGGGGGTATGGAGCGCGCTAAATTTTCCGTAATTTTTCCGGTAATTTTTCCGGAAAAATTGCCGGGATAATATAATATTTTTCCGGAATAAATATAATATTTTTCCCGGGGAAAAATATAATATTTTTCCACTCAACTTGTAATTTTTCCGTTCAATTTCTGTATTTTGATGAATCACTTCTTCATTAGTAATCTTGAAAAAGATAGAATAACAACATTGCGGTTTGTATCATACGACTGCATATGACAAGCCATAGCTTCAAAGGAAGAGAAATATTTGCCATCATAATAGAGAGCATAAATAAATGTGTTTATCTGCAAAGTTTAACTAAACGTTTTTGCTTTTAAATTTCTTTAATAGTAGCCCTAAATTTTGTAAAATGTTGTAATGTAAATTAAACAATATTTCAACTTTCATTATCATGAATCATTCTTATTATTATAAGATTTATAACGTACAAAAGCGTGAGCCGTCACGCTGTGTAGCCTACTATTTCATTAATGTTGTAGCCTACTATGAATCCTCAATGTTGTAGTTCTCGAGAATGTCATCTGAAAATATAAACTCTCAGAACAAGGCCTAAACCTAAATATTGAATGAGAGCGTGTTGCATTATCAGGGTCGAATGAAATAGGCCTAAATACATGCTTAATAATAATTTCTTACTATATTTATTTTTTTGCAATGATAGCTGTTTCATGTATTTGAAACATATAACTCTAACAGCTCTTTCGAAAATTGAATAACTAAAATAATAACTCTTTCGAACTATTGAAGCGATTGACTTCGTCTATGAAAAACGGATGAATCAGAGAATTAGGATCATTTCGTCTATTCATCATTTAACTAAAAATTCTCAATACGAGATGATGATGAAGCACAATCTTAGGTTGCAAAATCAATTGCGCATTGCCATTTCTGATCCACGATGGTTTGCCAGTGACGAAGTACGGATCCATCACTACAATGGTGGAATACTTTTTGTGGCCACAGAGTGTTAGCGCCAGTCGCTAAACAACTTCTTCAGTCTTCCAGTATCTGTGGCTTGTGTAGAGAGATCCAACAAAGAATATGGCATGCAAAAGACGAAAAAAAGAAAGAATTCGCCTCACAAATGAGTCGCTCTGCAAAACTTACAGAAGTGAGTTACAATATCAAGGTGAGGCATTTTGCTAATAAACGTAAGCTGATCAGAACCAACACCAGGCCCTGACCAGTTCCCGATCTTATTGAAGTCGTGCACTGAACCACAATTGTGTATGCTGACGATACAACAAATAAGGAAGATGATGAAGAGCAAGTTGTTGAATTTGACCAAGATGTCGGAAGCTGCAGTGAAGAGGATGACAATGACAATGTGGAAATGGTGGAAGAAACAATTGAAGTTGGTAATTGGGTCTGTGTAGAGTACATGATACAAAATCAACGCAGTCGCCGAGGAGTAGTACGTTTATATTACGGCTGCGGTCAATTTATTGAAGGTGACCAAATCACTGTTAAATTTCTAAAAAGGTAAGAGAAATGAAATATAAATATATATCGGTATGATAGCCTAGATTTAACACACAGTACTTTAGCTTTATCTAGTACAATCTGGACAAACTGGCATTATGAATATCCTACTGGCCATATAAAATTGAATAATTATTATCGTAATTGATTTGCCTTTAAATGATTAGAATAATTTGAAGGTACATCAATTAATTTACTATAATTTAATTTAAATTGGCTTACTTTGAATAGCTGTCTTTCATGAATGAACGTAGTAAACTCAGCTCATATTGTATCCGCATGTAGAATTAGGTAACGTACAGACTTAGGAAAAATAACAGTGAATAAAATAGAAGATATTTTCAAACAATACAATTCTTTAGGTGTACGAGATTGTTTATTCACTAGTTAATATGATCTGATATATGATAGATAGAATAAATATAATAGATAAATATGATAAATAATATATTAATATGTTTTTTAATGAAATGCTCACAAAAATTATGTAATTATTATTCGTATAAATCCCAATTAGAACATTTGTTAAAGCCTGTGAGAGCATATTATATTGTGTTCTTTGATATTTGTTTACACTTTCAGATTCTCGTGAGTAGCTAATCAATTTTCCGGAAGTGGAGGAAATCGACATAGTAAAACCGTGCTGTCTGCACACGCGTTCAAGGAGCCGGAGCTGAGCTGCCTCTGGCTTTTACCAGGAGGATGAGCTACTCTATGTATTCTGCGAGTTAGAGTTTGCATCATTATTGAAAAAGGTAGCAAAAAAGACATAACCTCAAGCACAGGTGAAAGACTTCATATGGTATTGTTTTGCTTTATTGAAGATTTGTAAGAGTATATAATTTTGTTATCCAACTTTTGTAGCCTCCAATTGTTAGACTACTGATTTTTTTTTTGTTTTAATCAAGAAATAGAGATTTTTGTAATTAGGTGATGTTTTCAAGTATCGGTAGATTATTTAGGCTTATTCATGTCCAAATCAAAGTCAAAATCATAGAATGCCTTGACGCGCGATCCTTCTCCCTCATATAGGCCCAATATATTCATCTCTATTTCTTGTCGAGTAAATTTCACGATATATCCGTGTTTGTTTAATACTCCTAGTTGTGTCTTCCCGTATTTGTTTAATTTAAATTAAGCCTAATTTACCAATCTCTCAAATAAAAATTGCACATATGTTGCTGTACCATAATACTTGTTTCATTCAAAATGAGATACCGGACGTGTTCGGTTATTTTCGTTTTTATTTGCCCGTTTATTATCATTTACCTAATCAACACTATATTGCAAATTTACTTAGATGGAATATTTTTCGTTGACAGGAAATTTTTTTAATTTTTCCATATTTTTCCAATTTTCCCGGTAATTTTTCCGGAAAAATTACCGGAAAAATGTAATTTATATTTTTCCGGTAATTTTTATATCTATAATTATACTGTGAAATCTCAACAACGGAGCATAACAAGCTTTGTCAAGAGTGTACATCTTGCATATTTTCACGCACCACTTGGAGATCAGGATAAATCTTGGGCACCTCACCATGTGTGCAAAACATGCTTGGAAACTCTTCGGTCCTGGTCCAGTGGAAATAATACTCAGCTAGCTAAAGTTTGGTGTGCCTATGGTATGGCGAGAGCCAACAAACCATTTCGACGGTTGTTATTTCTGTTCGAAGAACGTCAGAGGATTTAATAGAAGATTTAAACACAATATTCAGTGTCCAAATCTCCCAAGTGCTATTCGATCATTGCAAGGAAGTGCCCGTGCCCGTATTTACTGAACTGCCAACGATCAGCAACAAAACTCAAGATTCATCGTCATCATTTGATGAAAGTAAAGTATCAACATTCGAACCATCCGATTCGAAGTTATACACACCTTCTCTGTTTACTCAACCTGAACCGAATAATGTGATGAGAGATTTATATTTATCAAACAGGCCGCCGAGTTGTTAGCATCGAGATTGAATGAAAAGAAGCTTCTGAAACCTGGTGTTAAAGTGTCTTTTTATAGAAACAGAGAGGCGGAATTACTTCAATACTTTCATTATGATTGTCAACTGGTTTTCTGCATAGATGTTGAGTCTTCATGCGGGACTGTCTGCATAAAGCAGATGAGTGGAGACCATTCATCGATAGCTCTAAACGTAGTTGAAATGTGTTCTGCGTCATAATGAAATTTGTACGGTTCAATTCCAATTGGCCATTCAGTTGAAATGAAGGAAAAATATACTAATATCAAGACTGTTTTGGAAAAATTACAATATCAAAACCATAATTGGATCATTTCCGTTGATATCAAAATGATTAGCTTTCTCCTAGGGCAACACGCAGGATATACAAATTTTGTGTTATTGGGACAGTAGAGCTACATCCGTTCACTAGGTGAAGAGAAGCTAGCCTCCAAGAACCAGTTTATCTTGTGGTGACAAGAATTTAGTCAATAATCCATTAGTTGATCGAGAGAAATTATATGTACAAAAAATTATACAAAAAATAATACAAGAAAAACCTCCATTACATGTACATATCAAATTAGGACTAATGAAACAATTTGTCAAAGCTCTCAACCATGATGGAGAGTGTTTCAGCTACATTTGTTCACAATTCCCTGGTTTGAGTATTGAGATGAAAAAGGCTGTCATTTTCCGTGGACATCAAATACGTACACTTCTGAATGATCCAAACTTTCCCTCAACAATGACGGTGGCAGAAATCAGGACTTGCACAGCTTTCTCAGATGCGGTGCGACATTTTCTGAGAAACTGCGGGATGATAACTACCAAGAATTGGTAAGATAAGCTGCTTTTGTCTTTTCAGTCATTGGGCTGTGGAATGAGCATGAGGATGCACTACCTGCATAGTCACCTGTCCGAATTTCCAGAAAATTTAGGAGATGTGAGTGAAGAACAAAGTGAGAGATTTCACCAGGATGTCAAGGTGATGGAACAAAGATGCCAAGGTCGATGGGACTCACACATGGTAACAGACTATTGTTGGTGTCTGATGAGAGATTTGCCGGAAACTACACACCACGACACTCAAGGAGGAAAACAATTTCATAGTTTTTCATGAAATCTATAAAAATGACATTATTTCTTATTTGCATTTTACAACCTATTTTACAACCTTTGTTTACACAATAGATATTTTGCAAGAACGATTAAACTAACCTTGATTCTCTAATTAATCAAAGTACACTGTAGTTCCGTTCAATTTCAAGATAGTTTAAGGCCTAAATCAACTTTTTTGGGATCTATGGATTTACAAGCTAGTGCTCTTTCTGGATTTTAATTTAGGTTTATGACGAGCAACTAATGTCAATCACCGCATGGACATCAATCTAGTACAAGACCTGCTGATAGTTAAAAAAATCTTTATTTCTGTAATTACCGTACATTTATATATAACATATTGAGCTTATCTTGAGCCACAACCTTAATTTCAATTTTGTCATGAAGCTGTACATAATACATGTTCTACATCGCGTATATTGAATTCAAACTCCACAATCAAAGGCTTTGATAAGAAATAATTTGAATTAATAAAAATGTTCAATATAAAATTTTCTGACTTTTTGTACTCGACACTAAAGCCAAAGCCATATTCAAGCAATCCTGTACAGCTCCAAGAACAAGGTTCATCTACTCCCACAGCCCTATCCGATTTCTTGACATAGGCTACAGAAACATGGACAATAATATAGATCACTTCCTGCAATTTGCAAATTAGTTGAAGTGTCTCCCAACCCTGAGTTGAAGCGGATCGCCAACATTCCTCACTTATTGATTCACATCGACCAATTTGTTGTACATCGTAAGACACTTCAAGATTTGACTCCTGGATTCTAAGGGACCGATTTGGATATTTACTCTACTCTTTCAGTGCTATTGAAATGCCTTTCGAAGATGAGCTTTCGTCTCTGTAACCAACACAAGGCATGAAGTTCATAGAACCGCGTTCGTGCCCATTGATTATTCTTTCAATTTCATTGGATAAACAAATATTTGATTTGGTGCCTATTAGTGCCTAGTGGCGCCTACTGGTGCCTCGAGGCACTAACTAGGCGCTAACTGGCACGAAATTTCGGTACAGTGTACAGTAAACTTTGTGATGAAGACGACCCTGATGCAGTTAAGCTGACGTGAAAGAGCATATCCATCCCCAGACACTACGTCACGCTGAACAAAGTTTGCATGAAGCTATAATGGTTCTGATTTGAAGGAATTACAAACCGCGTGGGAATGGGATGCCTGCAACCAGGAACTTCATGAACGATTCTTCAAGCGATTTTAGTGATTTCTGAAGTTACCAGCAAAGTGTTGGTGTTTCGTTTTAGTTTCTTAACTAAAAGATGTCACGAAATCTAGCAAGAAAAAATCATGGAACTTGTAAACGCTTTTCATCTGTCTATGGTATTGCTGTGATGGATGACTTAGATGAAACTAAAAGAAAATATCTGGAAGAGACATTGCCGTCCTTCAATATTTCCAAAGTCAGCGTTTAGTTCCAATTCGATGACAGTTGTTTAAGCAGCTAATCGTGATCCATAATGCGAACGTGGAGCGAGGATTTTCTGTGATGAAGACGCCTGAAAGCGACAGTCAAGGCTAAGTGAGTGCAATTTTGTATGATTCGGTGTGATTTGTCAGAGATCGCTTCGATCGTCAAATTTTGAATCTTGCGATCCACCACAACCATTACTAGACAAAACAGAAACTGTAGGCACTGAGAACAAGCGCGTGGCTCAAGTGTTGACTTCTTACAATCGGAACCAACAGTTCCGATGCAAAATGATTCTGAAACTAAACTTTGATAAATCTGTCAACAGGAACGCCACAAACTGGAATTTGAGTAACGAAAACGATTTTAGCAACAAATAAAACTTAGGTTTGTTAAAATTTGTGTCAGAAAATCAACAGTCTCTAACTGCTCGTGGAAGTAGGCCTATTATCAAAACTACACAATTTTGTTATACTCATGTTTTTACTTGTTCAATACCGAAAGGGCATCCATGTGTGTATTTGCTATTTATAATTATT
Source organism: Prostheceraeus crozeri (assembly GCA_907163375.1). NCBI lineage: Eukaryota > Metazoa > Platyhelminthes > Polycladida > Euryleptidae > Prostheceraeus > Prostheceraeus crozeri. Next base: position 3,310 of record CAJQUW010002358.1, on the reverse strand, counting down.
GAAGAAATAAAGTTATTAGAGTGAATGAATACCGGTGATGTATAATAAATATCATCACCGTACAGCAGCTCATATTATATCCTCTAATCTCGATGATAATTTCAATTGCTTGATGTATCTTTGAGGTCACTATTTTGACTGAAAAAAGTTGGGACCCCAGCTCCAGTGCAATGTAAACCGTTGACTGACAATTGACAGACATTTATCCTACAAAATCTATTTCGTCCGTCATTGTTAGTTCTTGTAGGATGATTGCCACTGAACACCTACAATATCTGACAAAAAGCGACAAAATGAATAGCAATGAATTATAGCTTAAATTTTATCAAAAATGTAGGTAATTAATTGAATTATGTCAAAATAAATCATGGTTTTGCCATACAATATAACAGATTGCCCAAAAGTCAAGCAATCACTAATCGAAAAAATCAATCAATATTCAACAGTTTTTGTTTAGTTGATTTGCATACAAAGCATCTGTTTCGATGTCAGTGGACAACCTACAAATTCGTCGGATGTCGCAGGATATTGGAGATGACAATCGTCAGTTGATTTTGTTAGTAATTTAGTAGGATAATTGTCGGTCTACGGTTTACAGTGTGGATACAGCGCAGGGTCTCAATCCGGCCAGGTCCACACGCTTCCGTAAATATTTTTCTACGTTCAAAATGCTATTTCGTTACTTTTATTTGCTTTTCTAGTAAGGCTTAGTTAGTTGCAAGCATTTTTCACCGGACGTTGTGGTAATAGATTTTCCCGTTATCTGGCATATCAAAATTCGTCTTGAAGTTAGCTGTAGTTGAAATAGCTGCTCAAATTTTAAATGCAAAGAGATCAAAACGTGACAGAATTGTAAATTGTGGAGCCCAAATGCTTGAAATTTTCGGATTGATGGAAGCATGAAGCAAAAATATCAAAAGCAGGCTTCCGAAAGTCATATCTAAAATTGTAATTCCGAAAAGTTGACAGAAAACTTTATAACCGTAGACAGAAAAAAGTGAGCATAGGGCATTGACGTATTCTTATAGTGCAGATGGGGAGTCAAAGATATTCTTAGACAGCTTCCTATATAAATTTCAAGTTGAAGTCAACCAATCCTATTTTGGTAAATTCGCAATTCCGTCACCAACGAATTTTGTGAAACACCTGATATAAATCCAAAGCCCGAGCTACAATGATCAAAAACTCAGAGTCACATTCTATTCGATATGTGCCAATTACTTACGGGAATGTCTTCTCAATATCTTCATCAAAATAACGGATCATCACAGAGTAATTATAGGTAGAGTGGCAACTCAGTATTAATCAAATCCCCAATGTGCATGCTGTTAACTGCATGTTATTTTCAATTTTTTTAGAACAGTAGTTTTTTAACAACATTTTTTAGAACAACTAGTTTGGATTCTATTAAATGAACTCGAGTTGAGACCTAGTACCAAATGTGAGATATTTAGATAATGCAGTTCTGATGGAGTTACCACGAAATTGACTGATCATGATAACAATACAGAAGGAATAATAGTATTTTAAAGATCCTCCGTGTCATGACAACTCTGCAGAGGTAAAGTTTGTTGAACAAAAGCAACAATTCGATGGGTGACTTTCTTTTTTAATGCTCAAGCTCAAGAGTGTGATCATATCAAAAACTACATGTCACTGAAAGAGCAAAATATTATAATAAAATATCATAATTACTACTTTAAAATATGTAAATGGGTCCACATCACAATTCAGATTCAAGAAATGAAACATAAATTTATTGAATCATAAAATCATGCCGATGAAAATAGAATTATAAACTTGAAATTTCAGCCACGGCTCAATAAGATCTCAACTTCTGCATGAAGACTTTCATTATAATACAGTTCATGAAATTTCCTCGTTAATCAACTTAATTTCCGCTTTATTAAGATGTCTGTCAGTAAATGTTCATTCCTTTTAATAGCTGATGAGCTTCATAATACTTATAGAGGTACCAAATCGCTAGTTCACTGTAAATCGCTGCATATGAAATTTCATGCAAATTGATGGGTACCAAATTCATATGCAATTCGAAACTAGCAATTGATACGAGATTCTCATACATTTACAGATTTTTGGCAGTTTTTGCATACCAATATTGACTTCCTTTCTTATATATTTTCATTTGTTTGGTATGCAATGATACGAACAACTCCTTCTGGGATTGGCTGATTAAATGCAACATACCAACAAATATTTTGGTATCCATCCTTAGTATGTGTTTGGTAGTGAGCGGTTTAGAGTGCATGCATGTATAAAAACAGGAGTTATATGTAAAAATGTAGCCATTCTATTCTAAACCCAATCTGACTAACTTTGGCAAAATTTGATGATTTTGGAAAGCTTGAAAAATGTGGGGGGGGAAGAATAGAAGTACCCACTCTACCTACCATATACTTGCTCTATGGATCATCAAGTTTAATTCACAGATAAAATTGCCGGTAATTAATAATGTCAAAATTCAATCGATCGTCTTGCTTTCCATTAACCTTCCTACTGCGCGGATACAGACACAGCGTCTGGTGTGAGTCTCATTCTCTCCTTACTCAGGCTGCTCACGTATTCTCTCAACAAATGTCTTCGACTTTTATTGTTATTATATATTGTAGACACCCATCTCGAAATAATATCCTGCTTTGCCATTCATTTTCCTTGACGTGCAAGTCCTACAAGAACAGCACTCACGTGATTCGCCGATGGTCTGAAAAGTGAGTGACACATTTTTCATATCTCCCATTCATGAGCGCTAGGATGAACCGCCGACCGAGACGTGCAAATATTTTTTCAACTCGTTGACGACAATAAAGGTGATTCTCCATGGGATGAGGGTGATGACGATTAGCAAGATGCAGCGCTACAAAGTGACCGGGAGGGGGATGAAGGAGATAGAAGTGCACAAACAAGCAAAGAAGTCTTCGATTCTGAAAACGGCTCAAGTACAATATTTTAGAGGTCATGATGGAACTAAGCGGTCTAAAGTACGTCCTAAAGCATAAAGAAGAAATGCAGTATCAGAATATCAGAAACGTATATTTTTTCAATTGAAAAACACGTATACAGAAGAGAATGAATGAGATGAATGATGACAAGGTGAATTGGGATATTTACAGAATGACAATAAAGTGGAGGTGAGATTAAGTAATAACATTGAAATGCGAGATGACACTGCTTGGAAAGAGAGGACATTTTCATTCATATTTAATATGTTTAAGCAAGTCATGATATCATCTGTAAAAGTCATGCACCGTCATACTTTTGCAATGAAAAATGTTAAGGTTTGATAAAAAGG
>CAJQUW010002356.1:37500-174163 GCA_907163375.1 Prostheceraeus crozeri | reverse complement strand
GTGGATTAAGCATATTACTCCTAGTTTAGAGGTTGAAACAGCTATTGCAAAAAGATTAAATACTAACAAACCAATTCCAGTAAATTTTCTAAAGCGTACTGCTAGTTCAGTAACTTTTTCCGAACAAAGATTTAACTGGCATTTTACTAGAACTGCGAATACCCCAAGATATTTATTACTAACATTTCAAAGAAATAATTCTCCAAGTTTTGATAAGAACAATAATATTTTTCATATTAATACAATTCGAAGTTTACAAGTTTCATTAAATCAAACTCGATATCCAATTGATCCATTAACACTAGAACCGCCAAGAATTTTACATACCTTTAACCGCCAAATGCAGTCAAAATGACTGCAACATAAAAGATAATGAATAGAACCCTGTAATTACCTGACATCCTAAAATTTCTACCGGTTATTATTGGCTCATCATTTATCATGGTAATTGGACATATTATTGCTATACTTACTTTCATAAACAAAGTGGTTTATATGAGTAAACATATATACTGTGTTATGCACTATATTTTCATTTATGCATTAAAACTAATTATTTAGAATTTGCTGCGAAAAAAATATCACTGTTTATTGGATAGTTGACTTTTTGCAAGTAAGTTATTTAATTTTGTCTAATAGCATTTATTTTACTTTTGGAATGATAAATTCATTTATTATTATTTATATTTCCTAAAGAATTGAAAATTATAATAAAAGGCAGCAAAAAAACAAAGTTCTAATTTGTACTGTAATTGGTTTTTACAGTAACTGCAAAACTGTCATGGTTTCCAAAAATCATTTGGCACAGTTTATACATGTAACAATGATGATTTTGTTTGCAGAACATGGACCACAGCACCATTTTTTGCATGTACTGCAAACATTCCCACCTTTGTTCTTATGTTTGCTTATTTGGCACTCCTTTCGCTTTAGTGCTGTTCTAGCTGGAGATTCTGAAACGGATGCAGGCAAATTGACCTCAAAAGGTTTGAAAATTTGACACATTCTCTCTCCCAAGAAAAGAAGATAATCTCGCCTTGAGATTGATTTTTGGCAAGCAATTTTATATATAATCCATGAATTTAGGGCAACGATGTCCAACAAATTGTAAAATACGTGCATTGGCCATCTGCGTGAGCCCGCCTTCGTGGAATACATACGTGTCATGCTATCGAACATGTCAACGCCATGTTTCGTTTTGTTGTAAAAATTGACCGTTTCGGGAAGATTTTTCGGTCCGCCGCCAAAAGTACAAGATTCATGCATCGACGATAGAACGCAGACTGATTTTTCTGATTTTGATTTATACACCGTCAAAGAACATTTCTTGTTAGAGTTCAAGAAGAATCTTGATTCGTAACGCATCATATCCTTTTCCATTTGAGGTAACTTTTCCGGTAATTCGCGGCGATTCTTCCTGATGGTACCAACCATGGTAATCTTTTGTTCTTCCAATGCAGAGGCAAGACTCAAGGACGTAAAGTAATTGTCACATGTGATGTTATATCCCAATTTCTTGTACGGTTTCACCAATTCACAAACGACGTATTCAGACAAAGTAACATTGCTTGGACGACTTTCCTCCTTTCCCAAATACGGTAAGCTGTTCAGGACATATTTTGTTTCGGTATCACACAGAACCCAGAACTTTATGCCGAATTTATCCGGTTTGTTCGGCATATATTGGGTAAATGGGCATCTGCATTTCGATGGCAAGAGCTGTTCATCAATCGTGAGGAATTCTTTAGGGGTGTACATGTCCTGGCTATTGTCAATCATACGTTTCCAAATATCACGTATCAAGCAGAACTTGTCGGATAAAACTCTACTTCGCCGAGAAGTTTTCTCATCAAATCTGAGAAATCCTATAATCTCACGAAAGCGGTTGCGAGACATAGTATTCTGTACTATTGGAATACCCCATTTATCACTCCATAATGCTTCAAGATCAAACTTTGAGGCTGACGTCGCACCACGAATATACATAATTCCAATTACAGCGAGCAGCTCTTCTTTGGAGAAGGACCATTCCGAATCAGGTTTTTGTCGATTGGCTTCAGTTATTGTACATGCATGAATGTGATTCACAATATAGTTATCGAATAGAAGATGAAAGGCGGAAAATACATCGTCTGAGGAGATAGATCGTTTGCAGCGATAAGAAAGTCCGGGTTTAGCTGTGAAGATATTCTTCGAAGAGATCGGTCCTCGTCGCTCACGATTTGTTTCTTGCCACAAAGTACTTTTATCTTTACCCAGATATGGTGGTAATTCGGTTTCTTGTCGGTCTCCGTTATTGTGCCCAGTCGGTCTGATTATTGATTCGTCGTCAATCTCAACATCTTCATTGTCACTAATGGATGAATTTTCACTCTCGATTATAAATTCGTCCATGGTCACCTCTTCGTCATCCGATACTTCTCCATTCAATTGCGTTATCATCTGTAAAGCAGTTTGCGCAGATATTCGTCGACGTCGTGCTGCCATCGTAAGACTTCTACTGTCCTTTTCTGATAGTCAACTTTCTTCTAAAGTGAGCGTATGATGAGAAACTAAACACTTGATCGATATGGTATATCCATGACTTGATCCTGTTCATGTTGATGAATGATGACTCACTGTTTTGTTAGCGTTAAAAATGAGATATCTAAGCTTGAAAGTTGAAGACTAATACTTTACTGATTTGCAGTCAAAATGACTGCAATTGGCGCTTAAAGATATATTGTCGTGTATTTTCAACCATAGATATATTTACTCATGAATTCTAACTTAATTTCATTCCTTGGATATGTGCAATAAATGTCATAGCTTCTGATTATCACAACTAATTCAGTTAAGGCTCTGGCTGTATTCAAAAATTGATTGCAGTCAATTTGACTGCAATGGCGGTTCTAGTGTTAAGATTCGATGATACCAATAATCAATTTATGGAAGGATATGATTCTTATAGAAATCTTTGTATAGAATTTGGAGTTGAACCACAATTAACTCCTGGAGATTGGAGACATTTATATCCAATTTTCTGTTTCGATTTAAGTGCACAATCTGAAGATATTATTAAAAATGGTTGTGATGTAACAATTGGTTGTGATGTAACAATGAAAAGAAAGATTCCACAACTTCATTGATGGCTTATGGTTTATTGCTAGAAGATGTAAAATATTCTATTGAAGTTCTTAATGGGAAGATGGTTAGGATCGGTTAGTAACCTTAGGACCTTTGGTCCGATAGGTTAAAGCCCAAGACTTAGTCGATTAATTAATTTTTTTCATAACAAGAATAGATTAAAATTTTTGTTAACTTAAAAATTTTTTCATAACTAGAATAGATTAAAAAAATTCTTAACTTAAAATTTTTTCATAACTAGAATAGATTTAAATTTTTGATAACTTAAAATTTTTTTATTAAAAATGTCGCAAGCGAAAAGTAATATTAATAATAAAACTGTTGAATTAAAATTACGTAATATTGTTGACAAAAATACCCCTAAAACTATTACTATTAATAAAAAAAAGTATTACATAAGTAAACCAATGATAGAGAATATTCAATTACAAGAAGAAAAGAATGGCGGGATTCTCCCATTAATTCCACTAATAATAGGAGGCATAGCTGCAGCAGGAAGTGTTGCAGGTGGGACAGCTGGTATTGTCCAAGCAGTAAATAAAAATAAATCAGAGAAAGCAGCATTAGAAGAACAAAAACGACATAATAGAGAGTTAGAGAAAGTTGCTAGGGGCGAAGGAGTAGTAGATAATTTTATTAGTAAATTAAAATTAGTTGATGAAGGAAAACGAGTTCTTAAAAATATTCTCCACAATGTTGATGATTTAATTGAAATTAAAGAAACTAAGGATGGTTCTGGAATATATCTAAGTCCTAGTATGATTCGGTAATAACCTCAGGACCTTTGGTCCATAAGGTAAAACATTTATTTTATCTTTTAAAATGAATTCTACAAATTCCGAAAATTTAACTAAATTAAAAATTTCTAATTTAGATTTATTGAATTATCTATTAAACAAAAATAAAAACTCAAACTGTCAGCATATTGGAGGTGACAAGAAAAAAGTTCCATACCACTTCGGTGGTGATATACAAAAAACATTAGAAAACTTTCCTGGATTTATTTGGAGTAAATATTCGAAAGAAAAACATCTTCCTGGTCATTCATATACTGGGCCAGGAACTCGATTAGATATAAGACTAGATGAGAATAATAATCCGAAACCAGGTGAAGAACCAATAAATAGAGTAGATGCCGCCGCTTACAGGCATGATTTAGCTTATCGAAATCATGATCTAAGTTCTCGTCATGCAGCTGATAAGAAGATGATTCAAGAATTAGATAGTATTCAAAATCCTACATTTAGAGAAAAAATTGAAAGAATGTTTGTTAAGAAAGCTTTACAAGCTAAAATATTATTCGGTCAGGGTTTAAATGAAACGACAGCAAAGCTGTCTGAGAGCAACGCTCGAACTAATAACTCTGAGAGCAACGCTCGAACCTACGCGTCTGAAATTCATAAAGAATACAGAAGGCCTAAATATTTATTGAAAGTAAAAGTATTTAATAAAGATGATATTTGGAGTGTTGATCTTATTCATATGCCGAATGAAAGGGACTACAAATACGCATTGACCGTTATAGATTTATATACACGATATGCTTGGGTAAAGCCTTTAAAAAAGAAAAGTGGTCTATCAGTTAAATATGCGTTTGAAGAAATCTTTAAAGAAAGTAATAGAAAGCCAAGGAAATTGTTTGTTGATAAAGGGTCGGAATTTTATAACCGAAACGTTCAGCCACTATTTGAAACTGTTTATTCAACTGAAAACGCTGGAAAAGCTGTAGTGATAGAAAGATTCAATCGGACGTTAAAAAATAAATTATTCAAGAAATTTACTGAGCAAAGAAATCAGAAATGGTTGAAGATATTACCAGGAATTGTAGAAGAGTACAATAATAAAGTTCATTCTGGTATTGAAGAAACTCCAAAGAATGCTTCTGACGACCCTGATTTGATACGAAAGAAAATATTCGAGAATAATAATTTGAATGAGAGTAATCCGAATTTGCAGAAACTTAAGCCGAAATTTAAAATTGGAGATAGAGTTAGAATATTTAAATATAAGAATAAATTTGAAAAAGGCTTTTTTGGCTATTGGACTAAAGAAATATTTGAAATTTGTAAAATAAATCCAACTTATCCGTTTACTTATGAAATTAAAGATTTAGATAATGAGGATATCAGAGGCCGTTTTTATCAAAATGAATTACAACGAACTGAGCTTTAGCTTTTTAATTATCATTATTATTATTATTATTTGTATTATTCAATTCTAACATAATATCAAGAAATGATACTCCTTTTTGTAATTTAAATAAAACATAAAGACATAATTGACCACAGTAAGTAGTTCCAGGTTTTTGAATTTGAAATGTATTATAAGTTCCATTTTCAAGTAATTTTTTAACTTCGTTTGTAGGTGGAAGACCGTATGAGTCAAAATAGTAATTATCTCCATTTTTATTAGACATACCTGCTGACCAATGTACGACTTTTTCATCTGACGTATGGAGATTGGTTACGAAATTTACAGTTATTGATGGAACTTTGTTCCGGGAACTGAAGGTTCCTGTTGGCTTATTTTTTAGGAATTGTAATTCGTCTCTCATTAGAACATGAAAATTCTTTATTCCTAATTCATTTGCGATTTTCTTTAGGTCGAAATTTGTCGTAGTTTGCGTTCCATATAATTTTAAAAACTCATTTATGTTGTTCATTTTATAATAAAAAAATTTCTTAAGGGACCCCTTGAAGTCAGAAGGGACCCCAAGAAGTTAGAAGGGAGGGAGTAGTAGAACTACGTTCATATGATATTGAAGGATATATTCTTGCGGCTTCTTCCACTTTTGTTTCTTCCACTTTTAAAGAAATATTATTAGTCACATGATATATTTTAAAAACCTGAAAGATGGATAAAATTCATGAATTTGAAATTCTCAACTTTTATGATTTTTGGTGTCCTTGAACGGTCATGATTTAAGCAATGAAAATCGAACCGAAGGTTCTAGGGCTTCGCCCGATTGTAATTCTCAAATTTTGAGATTCTTAACTTTTATGATTTTTTCGGTGTCCTTGAACGGTCATGATTTAAGCGAGAAAATTGTAATTCTCAAATTTGAGATTACGTGATATTTTGAGACCGGCTAAATTTTTGAAATTTTGTTTTTTTGAAAATTTGTCACTACCTAAATTTTCCCCCCTTCGGCCACGTGAAATTTGAAGTCTACCTAAATTTTTGAAATTTTGAAATTTTGATTTTTTTGAAAAAACCCCGCAAAAGTGTGACATCCGGCGCAAGCGAAGCGAAGCAAAGCGAAGCGAAGCGTCGCGCCGGATGTCACACTATAAACTACTATTGTGCACTTAAATCGAAACAGAAAACAGGATATAAATGTCTCCAATCTCCAGGAGTTAGTTGTGGTTCAACTCCAAATTCTATACAAAGATTTCGATAAGAATCATATCCTTCCATAAATTGATTATTGGTATCATCGAATCTTAATGGATCATTGAATATCGGGTTTGATTTAATGAAACTTGTAAACTTCGAATTGTATTAATATGGAAGAGATTATTGTTCTTATCAAAACTTGGAGAATTATTTCTTTGAAATGATGATAATAAATATCTTGGTGTATTCGCAGTTCTAGTAAAATGCCAGTTAAATCTTTGTTCGGAAAAAGTTACTGAACTAGCAGTACGCTTTAGAAAATTTACTGGAATTGGTTTGTTAGTATTTAATCTTTTTGCAATAGCTGTTTCAATCTCTAAACTAGGAGTAATATGCTTAATCCACCATTCAAGTCTATCAACTTTTAAATATGCTTTTTTTCCAGTCTTACCAAAAAAGATTAATTCATTATTTGCTGTACGATGAATTATTAATTTAAATTTTAATTGATATGATATTTTATCATAATCTAAATATCCGAATAATGGAGACAATGACCAATTTACTGTCTGTTTACTTTTTTTGTTAAATTCACGTCTTTCTTTATATGCATCATTATTTGTTTTATTTAAATGTTTTGCAATATTTTCTACATCTTTCGCAATTCCTGCTGCATCTGTTCCAGCGTGAGTTAAATCATCAACAATTATACCATCATTAGTATCAGGAAACCAACCTTCGATTTCATACTTTTTATTATTTTCACCAATTGTTATAAATCTAAGCATTGTATCAATTACACCTGGAGAATCACTTATTGTTTCTATATTTTGAGTTGCAACATCTAAACGCATTTGTGTAAATAATCTTGGAAAAAAATTATTCTCTAGTGCAATATTATCGGTTTCTGGTAATGGTGTTGTAAAATTAGCATCACTATATAAAGAATATTCACAATGTAAAAACGAATCAGGTAAATATATATAACTCTGCTGATTATCAACTTCAAAAATTAAATCACCTCCAGTATTTACTCTACTGGAAGATCCGGGATTCATAGCAATTCTTATATAGTCATTCTTTTTTTGATTATTACTGACGAACGGAGGATCGTCTAATCTAAATTTATTTTCGATAAGCGAAGACATTTTTATAAAAAATAATTTGACTTTTTGTTTTTCTCACAGACAGAAAAAATTTTTACTAAAAAAATTACTAAAAATTTTTACTAAAATATAATTTTAGAATTTTGCTACACCAGCTCCGCTGCTGACGCCATTACCTCTTATTTCTTCAATTGTTTTTTCATTATGTTTACTATCAGACGGAGCTCCGCTCCTCAAGGTTTCCCCAACAGCAATGTTAGCAATTTTATTTTTTGTTTCCTCTGAAAGTTTTTTTAAATTTTTTAGTTCTTCGGAATCATTCCTAAGTTTACGAATAGCTTCTAGTTGTTTTAATTCGTTTTGAAACTTGACAGCATTTGATATTGCACTAGCTGTACTACCTATAGCAGCTGCTCCTTTTGCAGCAGATGTAATCAAATCTTTATTATTTTTAATTAAGTTACCGATACTTCCAATACCAGAGAAGATCCCAGCTCCTTCCGTGTGAACGGCACCTGCGGTGCCTAGGAACTTTTCTGTTCCGACTGTTTCTCTATTATCATAATGATAAACAGGATTCATACGTGGTTCATGAGCAATTTTTTGATTTGAAGCAAAATGTTTAAGATTGTGTTTATAAATTATAGGCATTTTTTAGGATTAAATTTGACTTTTGAGAAAAAATATTTACGATTGGTTAGTAACCTGAGGACCTTTGGTCCGTTTAATATTTTCGTTTGTGAATGGACAACAACTTCGAGATAACTTTATTAATTGACTGTTGCACTTTATCTATTGCGTCAAGCAACGTGTGATGTACTTTAATTTCTTTTCTAATAACTTGCATTTTCTGCTGATTAATCTTCAATGCCGTTTTAAGTGCATTTAACTTAATTTTAAGAACATCTAATTGTCTTTTAACAGAATCTAACTGTTCTTTATTTTCTTTAGAGTTTTCTTGTAAATTTTTCTTTAATTCATTTTCTAAATTGATTTTAAGATTTTTCATTATATCAACTTTTTCATTAAGTGAGTTTATTTCATTTATTATTCTATTCATCTTTTTCATTTGTTGAGTAATTTTAGAACTTAATTCATCAACACTTTTTTGGAATGTAGCTTGTAACTGCTTTAAATTTTTTTTAATTCTTTCAGGTAGTTTTTCTATTTCATCTTCTAATTGTTCTTTTAACATTTTTATCTGATGTTTATTTTTAATTACAGCAGATTTTAAATTTAAAGAAAGTAATATTAAAATTTTTGATTGTTCAGAAATCTTTTTAAAAAGTTTTGCTATATCTGCTTCTAGCTCTCTATCCTTTTTATCAAGTTTTAATAATTTTTCGTTTAATGATTTGTCATTAAGTTTTAGCAACTTTAATTCATTCATCAGTGGAACCAAAACATCGTTTATATATTTTTCTTTTAAATCATTGATTTGTGTATCAACATATTGTTTATTTGTTAACTCTGTATTTTGTTGCGGAAGAATAGAAAGATGCAATGGACCAGATAAAACGTCTCCAGTTTTCATGATATAATTTTCTATCTCTATTTCTAATTCACGATTATTCGGGATATTTGCACCTCCACCAACATTTGGTAACATCATTTTTTAACAATAAAATATGTATAACAATTGTATATGTATTGTACAATTGTAATATGTATTAACAATAAAATGTATATATCTCATGGAAATAAATTTTAGATATAAATTTTTAGGTATAAATTTTAGATATAAATTTTTAGGTATAAATTTTAGATATAAATTTTTAGGTATAAATTTTAGATATAAATTTTTTAGATGTAATAAGTTTTTAGATATAAATTTTTGATATAAGTTTTTAGATGTAATAAGGTTTTAGATGTAATAAGTTTTTAGATATAAATTTTAGATATAAATTTTTTAGATGTTAAATTTTTAGATGTTATAAAATTATTAGATGTTATAAAAAAATTATTATTCCCACGTGTCATCATCATCACTTAAATTACTCTCACTGACGATTGTTTGAAATATTTCAGCTTGAATATCTTCTCCGTTATAAGGTAACATAATTTCATTTTCATCAGGTGCTTGACGTTTAAGTATATTTATTTGACCAGAAAATTTTTTTTCTTCAGTATTATTATTTTTATCAGGAATACTAATTCCAATTTCTAAAGATCTTTTCCATGGTTTATTAACTGTAGTCGATAATGTTTTCCCCGAATATAATTTTAGAAAATCTTCTACTTTTACTTTATCTTGTGAATATCCTTTGAATGTTTTCTTTTCACTAAGTCTCCCTTGTTCATCTACAGTAATACAATATTTTATTTTAGGTGCAATAAACATTGCAAAAATAATTCCACCATTTCCATAATCATTTTTCCCTTGACACAATTCTCCTCCAACATATCCAGCAGCGTCTAATTTATTAAAGAGCTCATTGGAAATATATATTGAATCAGTATCTGTATAATGAATGTATTTTTCGTTGAAACCATTAATTTCTAAAATAAAGTTATTCATGATTCTTCTAGAGTGAGAAAGAATGAAAGAACCTAAGTGTGATGGCATGAACGACGTCTTCCCATCTTTTACAATATTAGTTTTAAGAAATTCATCATCTTCCATTTCTACTTTCGGTAAATATTGTTCATCATTTAATTTTTCATAATCTTTTACTTCTTGAGTGAAATTTTTTCGCAATGTATTCTCATTCCATAAATGATATTTAGTGGTTATATCTTTTTGCACAGTTTTGCCATATAGCGAATTCATCAATAATTTAATTAACTCATCGCCTACAGTATTTCCTTCTGCTTTATATCTTTTTCTCAAATTAAAAAGTTTTTCAATATAATTTCGAAATGGTGAAACTTGATAATTTTTTTCATAAATTATACCGTCAGTAATATGTAAGATTTTTCCCCCACATCTAACAATTTCTTGTATGTCTACAGAAGTTAATACATCATAACATATACCATTTCTAAACCTGATTACTTTTACATGAGAATTATTATTTTGATTTTTAACTTTATCTTTAATAGGAACTGGTTGAAAAAACATATCATTCGGATATTGAAACACAACTGTAAATATTCCAGTTTTAGGTCTAAACGTTTGAGTATTAAATTTATATACTATTTCCCGCTCTTCTTCTTGTCTAAATTTTCTAGCGGATTCAGCTTTAGGGTATTCTGAATTTTCATCATACATAGCTGATGGATATAAAGATGTGGCATCAAAAGCCATTAGAAATTCATGTTTTTGTTCAAGTAGTTGATTTGAAATTTTCTTACAAATTTCAGTTTTATCTCCTAAATCTCGATACTGTTTCATTAAATCTATTAAATTACTTCCAAAGGACAAAGCCCCACCAGCGTAGCGACCAGGTAAATACTGTTTTAATATTGGTAACAAGATGCTACAAAATGGCGATATGTATTTTCTTATATTTGCTGAAACTCTTCCACCTTTAACAGATTTTCTAATATAATTTCTAGCCCATAAATCTATATGAGAATGAATATTTATATTGTCATTTTGTACGCTTTTCATCCAACCGTTAAATGTTAAAGCAGAGGATGTTAAATTAGTAGTTATATCTTCACCAACTAAATCTTGCATAACATTATTATATTTGTAGATACAAAAAGCTAAAGAAAGAATATCGTTAACTAAATATGGTCTCCATTCATTTTCTTTTTCTTTATAATTTTCATGTGATATGTCTCCAATTTCATAAGTTAATTTACACACATTCATAGGAATTTTAAAATTCTCACACCATTTAGAAAGACTTGTTTTTACATGTTGATAACATTTCATTATAATAGTTTGAAGTGCTAATTTACCTGAAGGTGAATCTTTTTTCATATTGTATTTAAATCTAAGAGATTTTTGAATGTATCTACTAACACATTCAGTTGTATAAGGATTTTGTAATGAAGCAGTCAATATTCCTCTTGAAGTTTTAAGAGGCGGTTTAGATAATTTAAAATTAGCTTTTATCGGAAAATAGGAATCAAAACCTGATGAATTGTGAGCTATTAAAGTTACTCTAGAATAATTAAATTTTCCAAGAGTTTTAAAAAATTGATGGATCGGACATACGTCCTCTGGGTTTCCCCAGATCGAACATTCATCATCCTCAGTTCTCGTAAATATTTTCACACAATTTTGAAGTTTATTAAATTCTAATTCAGTTAAATTATTATACTCATTAATCTGTTTTTTAAGTTTTTTAATTTCATCTTCATCTTTTGATCGTTTAATTTTAATCATATCACTTAACAAACGTGTTTCTAATTCTTTCAATCTTTGTTTCGGTAAACAACATATAAATTTATTAAAATTAATAGCTCCTACAGCGTAAGGAATAGGATGAGCTGTTGAACAGTTAGGATCGGGAAAAGTTTCGAGATCCCAAATATATGTTGAACCATAGTCAATTTTTTTCTTTGTTATGATTTTATATGGACGCGTTGTTAGATTTTCATCAGTAACTGTTTTATATATGGGTTTGAAATTATTTTCAATTTCTCTAATAGCTTTTAATTTATGAGATTTATTAATTAAACAATAGTGACCAATTGTTGAACCTGCGTGAAAATAATTGTAATAAACATAATTATGAAACGTTTCAATTCCTCTAGGATTTAAATGACGATTGGCAGGACTATAATATTGAACGCATTCTCCAAAATATTTATTGAATTGAGAAAATTTGCAGTTTGACATTACTCCTGTTCTAGATGTGGCTTTCTCTTTATATAAAAAATTATTAAACATTTCTTTCATCATTTCTCCTTGTTCTTCATTAAAACCTCGTAAAACATTATAACATTTAATAAAACAAAAATCTTCAGAAGGAATATAACAATATTCACCGAAATATTCTTTGATTCTATATTTCATATTAATCCCTGCCCCTCTATGCGATCTTTGTACTAACTTCATTCCAAAATCTTCATATTTAATATTACCTGTAAAAATCCATTCGTTAGAATCGGATTTCTCATCCAGATTCGAAAACCATGTTTCAAATGATTTTTTATTATAAAAGGTTACGTAAAAATTTTGAATTATATTTTCCTGATCTTTAACAACTTTTCCAAGTAAATTAATAATTTTACCATTTGCTAAAAGTTTCCGCATATCATTTACTACATTAATAAAAGATACATTTTCATATTTAATTTCATTTGGATTAAATAAATTACATAAATCATCACCAAGTTCATCTTTAATTCTATCATCAAAAAAGATATCACTAATAGGAGTTTCTAATATTCCTTTTGTTCCACTTTTCTGTTTTTTAGTATTACGTCTAATACTACGCCTAGTACGTTTCTGTTTTTTAATACGTTTACTACGTTTACTATGTTTAATTTGCGCATCAAACTCAGCAATTTGTTTGTTGATTAATTCATCAATCGTAGACGTTTGTCCGAGAGACATTTCACGATTCATATTTTTTAAAAGAAAAAATGAATTTTTACATAGAACTTCGGTTCCGTTTTTACATATACACAGGAATATGTAATTGATGTAATGTTTCTAATTCATGTGTTGTTAAATGTTCTTTCTTAACCAACCACCATAAATTATTATACGCCAAAAATACTCGGAAACTTCTTAAACAAAGTGGAAAGTCTTTTGTTTTAACACACGGTTTAATACCATGTTTTGTTTTATAATCTGTAACGAGCGCTACGTATTTATGATGATAATAAAATCTAACTTCTTTCTTCGAATTTACAGGATTTGTAGGATGACGATAATCTTTTAAAACTGGTACATGCTCTATCTTGTAAACATCCAACATATTTTTTTATTTTTATTAACAAAAAATTTATAAGAAAAAATTATTCGGTCACTCCGTTCGGTCACTCCGCGAAAATATTTTCTATCGACTTTCACTCCGCGAAAATATTTTCTATAACTCTATCATGAATTTTTTTATCAATATTAATTGTAATGAAGCCATAATCTTTTGACCAAGCATTGTTACACGATTGTTTAAATTCATCTTTATTTCTTACGCATAAATCTCTTAACAAATCACTTAAGTTTCTTGCATTTATTTCAAATAGTATAAATATATTTGCATTCTTTCTAATAACACTTCCGTCTAATGAATACATACTTTGTGTTAAATAAAAAACACTACAGTTATTATGTCTACCTCTTGTGAAATAATTTCTCTGAACTGACTGATTTCTATCATTAACACAATCATCAAAAATTACACAATGTTTCATTGTTTTATCTAGTTTACTAGGATCTTGCATATTACCACTATCATCTATTAATTGTATCTTTATATGCTTATTTTTATTAGATTCTACTAACTGATTATTTTTTGCTGCTTCTTCACACCACGAACTTATTTCTTCTTCATCTTCAGATTTTTCATATTCTTTGAATAATGAAGCAATTGCTGTTTTTTTAAGATTACTTTCAAATCCATATTTTAAAAATTGATAGACGGGTTGTTCTGCCGTTGTTGTATAAATTATAAGATTGTTATAATCCAAAAAATTTGGAGTCGTTAAAATTTTAAATAATAGATATGTTTTTCCACATCCTGATCTTCCACAAATAACTGACAAAACTTTATTACATAAATTTGGATGATGATTAAATTTAAGTTTTTTTTTATTTAATGGGGGTAGTTCACTCATTTTTTAATAAAAAAATTTTATTTTTATTTTTTTTATTTTTTGTTTCTAAAGAAGAAGAAGAAAATTAGACTTCTCTAGCTTCGCGTAGGAGTTTATACCTCCCGATCGGGAGTTTATACCTCTCGAACCAAAAGATCTATCATAATCTCTTCACCTCCAAAATTTATTTCTTGTCCTTCTCATCAGTGATTCTAATGTTAATGTTGTTAATAGTTTTTCTTGTAATAGGAAAATATATTAATGTTTGGGGAAATACATTTAATCTATAACCAATGGGTACAGTAAAAGCTGGAAAACTGAATATTAAATTTGACAATTTACCATTTATATATCCTCCTTCAATAATGTCACAATGTACAACAATTGAATTTATTTCAGTTATTTTTGGAATCTTCTCACCTAAATGATAACCTTGACTATAGGTTTGTTTATTAAATCCTAACAGCTTTGACAATGATCTATCATGATTAACATCAACTTGATGATTTTCGTCTAAAGTAAGAGAAAATTTATTAACTGCCGGTTCAACTGCAAAATGTAATTGTTTCTTATCTTTAAATGGTATACCTAAGTGTCTCTTAATTTCATTTGATATTGATTCAACTTCGTAAGAACCAGGAAGAAAAGTTAATATTTTCCATGTTTTGCCTTTATCAGTAGAATATCTAAATTGATCATTCACATCTTTTATAACGTTTTGAATAGTGTTAAATGTGGAGAAACTAGTCAATGCAATTTGATAATTTTTATTTTGTTCTAAATGTAGAATGGGTTCTAAATTACAAGTGTGTGATGAAGTAGTTGTTATAATTTTTAACGTCGTACTAAATTTTGATGAACCCAAAATCTCTGTCAAATTTTCTAAATGATTATTAATTTTGTCTAAATCTGCTGAACACATTTTTTAGTTAAAATTTTGAATAAATATTATAGATAAAAATCGTAGATAAAAATCGTAGATAAAAATCGTAGATAAAAATCGTAGATAAAAATCGTAGATAAAAATCATAGATAAAAATCATGAATAAAAATCATAGATAAAAATTAGAAACAACATATTTCAGCTACACTTTTATAATCCTCTTCATTTAGAATCTTCTGTTCTAACAGTCTTTTCAATATAGCATGAATTTCATTAAAACTAGAATTATGTCCTTCTTTTATTGCAGATATTAAAATATTTAATCTATTTAGTAATTCTTGTGGTTCATCTGGTAAGAATATGGTTGTTTCTGTTTTCTGTTTTTCAGATAAACCTTTCCCTACTTTAACTCCTGTTGATAATAAATTTTCTAATTGTTTATAACGTCTAAGAGATTTTACTGCACCAACTCTGTCTAACATAGCTTTATATTTTATGAGATATTCTACAGCATAATTATTTAAATCTGCTCCTCTTAAAAGATTAACAAAATTTCTATCTAAATTAAAAGGAGATTTATCTGGTGAAAAAATTATACCTCGAAAAGGTTGTGGAAATATTTCTTTTTGACCGAGATAAAATCTAGGTATTGTTTTTCCAACTATAAATGAAATAGAATGTTCAAATTGCATAGATTTTTGTAATTTCTTATTAATGTTTGATTCTAGTAATCCATAGTCATCTAATATAGTTTTGTGATCTGGATCTGTTATATCAATTTGTTTATCATTATTTGTACTTTCTTTTTCAAGAGTTTTAAATGGTTTCATAGTTTTCTCAAAATCAGTTTTTACTTGCTCGGTTTGCTGCATATTTTCAAACATATCAGATTGAATACCAGCTTTTATCATTCTATGTTGAAGATGATTTTCTTTCATAATATTTCTTTGTTTTATTAACTCTTCTAATTGTTTAATTCTTTTTTGATTATCAGCTTTAATTTTATCCATTTTTAAAATATAATATTTGAATTTTGTGGTAACATTAGAATACAACAAAAACATTTTACTTAACACATTATTTTTTTATTGCTTTGTTGTCTGACATCTTTTCGTTTAGAGTTTTCTCGTTTTAAGTTTTGTTTAATAAAGTTTTGCTTAAATTTTCGCTTAAAGTTTTTAGCTCTTCTAAAAAAATTTTATCATTTTCTTCATTAGAAATTTTACCATCAGTAAAAGTTTTACCATCACTCGAAATTTTGCCATCCTGTCTATTCTTATCATCAACTTTTTCGGACTGTAATTGAAAGGTTTGATTTACTTCATTTGCTATTTGATCAAATTTTTCAATCTCATCTAACGTAATAACATTATCATCACATACTCTTTGAAAGTAGTAATGTAGTTTATCATAGACTTTTTTAATATGTAAATGCTTAGTTTTTAATGATTTTCGTTTCTTAGTTATTAAAGATTTATCTAACATTGTAACAAGTGAAGTTGCAAAAACACCCGTACCTGTTAAAGCTGTAGCAACTACTGGAAATACTAAAACACCTGAAGATATAACAACTGTTAAAGCACCTAAACTTAGTGTTAAGAATATGCCAATTCCTTGTGTTACATTCTTAACTTTACTCCATCTCTTTCTTAATTTTTTATAATGCTCTAATCTTAATAATAATTGAGATTCCTTATCTTTCATATAACGTACTCTATCTTTGTGTTTTGCAATATCCATTTCATATGATAATGAAGGATATATTCTTGCGGTTTCTTCCATTTTTAAAGAAATATTTTTAGTCACATGTTATATTTTAAAAACCTAAAAGATGGATAAAATTCATGAATTTGAAATTCTCAACTTTTATGATTTTCGGTGTCCTGGAACGGTCATGATTTAAGCGAGAAAATTGTAATTCTCAAATTTTGAGATTCTTAACTTTTATGATTTTCGGTGTCCTGGAACGGTCATGATTTAAGCGAGAAAATTGTAATTCCCAAATTTTGAGATTTTGAAAAATTTGAAAATTGGGTATTTTTAAAAACGCTTAAATTTTCGCCCTTCGGCCTTCGGCCACGTGAAATTTGAAGTCTACCTAAATTTTTGAAATTTTTGAAATTTTGATTTTTTGAAAAAACCCGCAAAAGTGTGACATCCGGCGCAAAAGCAAAGCGAAGCGAAGCGTCGCGCCGGATGTCACACTATATACTACTGTCGAAAATTAAAGTTGTCTCAAAATATCACATGTAGTAGAAAATTTAAGTTGTCTCAAAATATCACGTAATCTAAGAAAAATTTCACGTGGTCAAAAATTTAGGCAGACGAAAATTTAAGTTGTCTAAGAATTGTACATGGTCTCAATATATCAGAAGATTGTATTCAAAATATTTATTCAAAATATTTCTTTAGAAAAATGGAAGCGTCAGAAATGGAAGAAACCTCGACGGCAACGGCGACGACGAAAATGGAAGGAGCCGCAAGAATATATCCTTCGTTATCTCAATTAAAAACAAGTGAAATGGATCTGAATTATTATTAAGATTAGAGCATTATGATAAATTAAGAAGACGCAATTATTACTTAGACATTCTTCGTTATTGTACTCTCAACATTATTTAAAGTACTAATTGTGTGAACTAGAAGATCATTGTAACTCATAAACTCAAAGTTATTCAATGAACCCGTACACTGGCTGATGATTGAAGAGAGAAAGAGATTCATTGTTCTAGCAACGGAAAACATCTAACAGCTTTTCCCTAAAATTATCGTGGAATCTCTTGTCATTTCAATTTACGCATCGGTAATTTTTTGACAGTTCAATTTACGCGTCGGTAAAATTTTGACAGTTCAATTTACCCCTACGTAAATTATTTTCAGAATCAGTTTTCAACGTCAGTTTTAGAAATCCATTCACAAAATTCATTTAACGTTCCCCTCTCCGTATGTATTGATTAAAAGTACTTCCCATTGTGAAGTCATAAATAGGTTAAGCACATCAGAGTGCGGTGACAATAAAAGCAATTCTTCTTCTAAATTTAGAACGCATAAACGCCGATATGAAAGATAGTTGTTATAGCAATTTTAAAAAATCCCTTTTATTAATGAATGAAGTTCATCAAGAAAATTGAAATCTGTAAAACAATGTAGATTTGAATAATTATAATATAATCATTTCAAATCGAATAGGTAGTAAGGTAAGTCATCATTATGAGACAGTTTAAAGTCAATCCCCTCCCTTTCTGATTTCTCTTCTTTGAGAGGGGTCCCTATAAGAAATCTTTTTTATTATAAAATGAGCAACATAAATGATTTCTTAAAACAATACGGTAAACAAACAACTACGAATTTCGATTTAAATAAGATTGCAAATCAATTGCTAATAAAGAATTTTCATGTCCTAATGAGAGACGAATTACAATTGATCAAAAATAAGCCAACTGTAAATTTCGTAACTAATCTCCACACGTCAGATCAAAAAGGAGTACATTGGTCTGCGTGTCAAAGAAATAAAAACGGTTCTAATTTCTATTTCGACTCTTATGGACTTCCACCTACAAATGAAGTAAGAGAAATACTTGGAAATTGAACTTATAATACGTTTCAAATTCAAAAACCAGGAACTACTTATTGTGGTCAATTATGTTTATACGTTTTGTACAAATTGCAAAAAGGAGTACCATTTCTAGATATTATGTTAGAATTGAATAAAGGAATTTAATTCCCGAAAAACGTTAGTTCTAAAGGTTAAAGCTGGGTTATTTGTAATTGGTTTTCATAAAATCTGCCAGTGATTTTATCATTATCTAAATCTCTTATTTCATAAGTAATCGGATAAGTTTGATTTATTTTAGAAACTTCAAGTATTTCTTTAGTCCAATAGCCAACAAAACCTTTCTCGAATTTATTTTTATACTTGAATATTCTAACTCTATCCCAAATCTTAAATTTCGGCTTACGTTTCTGTAAATTCGGATTACTCTCATTCGAATAATTATTTTCGAATATTTTCTTTCGTATTAAATCAGGGTCGTCAGAAGCATTCTTTGGGGTTTCTTGAATGCCTGAATGAACTTCATTATTGTACTGATCTACAATGCCTGGTAGAATCTTCAACCATTTTTGATTACCTTGCTGAGTAAATTTCTTGAATATTTTATTTTTAAAGTTCTATTGAACCTCTCTATTACTACAGCTTTGCCAGCATTTTCTGTGGAATAAACTAAATCAAATAATGGCTTAACATTTGTGTTATGAAACTCAGATCCTTTATCAACGAATAGCTTCCTTGGCTTTTTATTACTTTCTTTAAAGTGTTCTTCAAACGCATATTTAACTGACAAACCACTTGTTTTTTTAAAGGCTTTGCTCAAGCGCATCGTGTATATAAATCTATGACAGTTAATGCGTATTTATAATCTTTTTCATTCGGCATATTGATTAGATCAGCACTCCAAATAAATCATCATCTTCATTAAATACTTTTACTTTCAATAGATATTTCGGCTTTCTATATTCCTTGTGAATTTCAGACGCGTAGTGGCTTGGGTCATTCGACATTTCGGACGCGTAGGTTTCAGACCTATGAGTTTTGTCTAAACCCTGACCGAACAATATTTTAGCTTGTAAAGCTTTCTTAACAAACATTCTTTTAATTTTTCTCTAAATGTAGGATTTTGAATACTATCTAATTCTTCTATCATTTTCTTATCTGCTTCATGTCGAGAACTTAGGCCATGTTCTCTGTATGCTAGATCGTGTCTATAAGCTGCTGCATCTACTCTGTTTATTGGTTCTTCACCTGGTTTTGGATTATTATTCTCATCTAGTCTTATATCTAATCGAGTTCCTGGACTGGTATATGAACGACCAGGAAGGTGTTTTTCTTTTCAATATTTACTCCAAATAAATCCAGGAAAATTTTCTAATGTCCTTTGTATGTCATCTCCGGAATGCTGACAATTTGAGGTTTTATGTACTTTTAAGAGATAATTCAATAAATCTAAATTAGAAATTTTTAATTTCATTAAATTTTCGGAATTTGTAGAATTCGCGGAATTCATTTTTAAAGATAAAATATAATGAATGTTTTACCTAATAGAACCTTGTTCAGAGGCTTTAGCCGATCGGACCAAAGGTCCTGAGGTTATTTCCGAATCATACTAGGACTTAGATGTATTCCAGAACCATCTTTAGTTTCTTTAATTTCTATTAAATCATCAACATTATGTAGAATGTTTTTGGGAACTCGTTTTCCTTCATCAGCTAAATTTAACTTACTAATAAATTTATCTACTATTCCTTCTCCCCTAGCAGCTTTCTCTAACTCTCTATTATGACGTTTTTGTTCTTCCAATGCTGCCTTCTCTGATTTATTTTTATTTCCTGCTTGGACAATACCAGCTGTCCCACCTGCAACACTTCCTGCTGCTGCTATGCCACCTATTATTAGTGGAATTAATGGGAGAATTCCACCATTATTTTCTTCTTGTAATTTAATATTCTTTATCATTGAATTTCTTATGCAATATTTCTTTTTGTAAATCTTAATAGTTTTAGGTGTATTTTTGTCAACAATGTTACGTAATTTTAATTCAACAGCTTTATTATTATTATTATCACTTTTCGCTTGCGACATTTTTAATAAAAAATTTTAAGTTAGGAAAAATTTTAATCTATTCTAGTTATGAAAAAATTTTAAGTTAGAAAAAAACAATTAATTAATCCTGACCATCTTCCCATTAAGCACTTCAATAAAATATTTCGCATCTTCTAACAATAAACCATAAGCTATCAATGAAGTTGTGGAATCTTTTTTTTCAATATTAATTGTTACATCACAACCACTTTTAATAATATCTTCAGATTGTGCACTTAAATCGAAACAGAAAATTGGATATAAATGTCTCCAATCTCCAGGAGTTAATTGTGGTTCAACTCCAAATTCTATACAAAGATTTCTATAAGCATCATATCCTTCCATAAATTGATTATTGGTATCATCGAATCTTAATGGATCAATAGGATATCGGGTTTGATTTAAAGCAACTTGTAAACTTCGAATTGTATTAATATGAAAAAGTTTGTTGTTCTTATCAAAACTTGGAGAATTATTTCTTTGAAATGATGATAATAAATATCTTGGAGTATTCGAAGTTCCAGTAAAATGCCAGTTAAATCTTTGTTCAGTAAAAGTGACAGAACTAGCAGTATGCTTTAGAAAATTTACTGGAATTGGTTTGTTAGTGTTTAATCTATTTGCAACAGCTGTTTCAGCCTCTAAACTAGGAGAAATGTGTTTCATCCACCATTCAAGTCTATCAATTTTTAAATATGCTTTTTTTCCAGTTTACCAAAAAAGATTAATTCACTATTTGCTGTACGATGAATTATTAATTTAAATTTTAACTGATATGATATTTTATCATAATCTAAATATCCGAATAATGGAGACAATGACCAATTTACTGTCTGTTTACTTTTTTTGTTGAACTCACGTCTTTCTTTATATGCACTATTGTTTGTTTTATTTAAATGATTTGCAATATTTTCTACATCTTTCGTAATTTCTGCTGCATCTGTTCAACCGTGAGTTAAATCATCAACAATTATACCATCATTAGTATCAGGAAACCAACCTTCGATTTCATGCTTTTTATTATTTTCACCAATTGTTATAAATCTAAGCATTGTATCAATTACACCTGGAGAATCACTTATTGTTTCTATATTTTGAGTTGCAACATCTAAACGCATTTGTGTAAATAATTTTGGAAAAAAATTATTCTCTAGTGCAATATTATCGGTTTCTGGTAATGGTGTTGTAAAATTGGCATCACTATACAAAGAATATTCACAGTGTAAAAATGAATCAGGTAGATATATATAACTTTGTTGATTATCAACTTCAAAAATTAAATCACCTCCAGTATTTACTCTACTGGAAGATCCGGGATTCATAGCAATTCTTATATAGTCATTCTTTTTTTGATTGCAACTGACGAACGGAGGATCGTCTAATCTAAATTTATTTTCGATAAGCGAAGACATTTTTATAAAAAATAATTTGACTTTTTGTTTTTCTCACACACAGAAAAAATTCTGCTAAAATAATTTTACTAAAATAATTTTGCTAAGAAAATTTGCTAAAAAAATTTTACTAAAAAAATTTTACTAAAAAACATAATTTTAGAATTTTCCTAGACCAGCTCCGCTACAGCTTTGCTGGTTAAACCGAAGGTTGCTGCTCACGCCATTGCCTCTTATTTCTTCAATTGAACGAACCGTAGGTTCAATTGAACGTTTTATGGCTACGCCTGATTTCTTCTTATGTTTACTATCAGACGGAGCTCCGCTCCTCAAGGTTTCCCCAACAGCTATGTTAGCAATTTTGTTTTTTGTTTCCTCTGAAAGTTTTTTTAATTTTTTTAGTTCTTCAGAATCATTCTTGAGTTTAGGAATAGTTTCTAATTGTTTTAATTCGTTTTGAGACTTAACAGCATTTGATATTGCACTAGCTGTACTACCTATAGCAGCTGCTCCTTTTGCAGCAGATGTAATCAAATCTTTATTATTTTTAATTAAGTTAACGATACTTCCAATACCAGAAAAGATGCCAGCCCCTTCTTTTTGGACGGCACCTGCGGTGCCTAGGAACTTTTGTGTTCCGATTGTTTCTACACTGTCATAATGGTAAACAGATTTCATAGATGGTTCATGAGCAATTTTTTGATTTGAAGCAAAATGTTTAAGATTGTGTTTATAAATTATAGGCATTTTTTAGGAATAAATTTGCCTTTTGGGAAAAATATTTATGATCGGCTAAAGCCTCGAGGACCTTTGGTCCGTTTAAGATTTACGTTTGTGAATGGACAACAACTTCGAGATAACTTTATTAATTGACTGTTGCACTTTATCTATTGCGTCAAGCAGCGTGTGATGTACTTTAATTTCTTTTCTATTAACTTGCATTTTCTGCTGATTTATCTTCAATGCCGTTTTAAGAGCATTTAACTTAATTTTAAGAACATCTAATTGTCTTTTAACAGCATCTAACTGTTCTTTATTTTCTTTAGATTTTTCTTGCGAATTCTTCTTTAATTCATTTTCTAAATTGATTTTAAGAGTTTTCATTTTATCAACTCTTTGATTAAGTGCTTTTACCTCCATTATCAAATGATTTATTTTTTTAATTTGTTGAGTAATCTTAAAACTTAATTCATTCACAGCGTTTTGGAATGTAGCTTGTAACTGCTTTAAATTTTCTTTAATTCTTTCAGGAAGTTTTTTTTAATTCATCTTCTAATTGTTCTTTCAATAATTTTATCTGATGTTTATTTTTAATGACTTCAGATTTTAAGTTTATAGAAAGTAATATTAAAATTTTTGATTGCTCTGAAATTTTTTAAAAAGTTTAGTTATATCTGCTTCTAGCTCTCTATCCTTTTTATCAAGTTTTAATAATTTTTCGTTTAATGATTTGTCATTTAGTTTAAGCAACCTTACTTCATTCATCAGTGGAACCAAAACATCGTTAATATATTTTTCTTTTAAGTCAATGATTTGTGTATCAACATATTGTTTGTTTGTTAACTCTGTATTTTGTTGCGGAAGAATTGAAAGACGCAATGGACCAGATAAAACGTCTACAGTTTTCATAATATAATTTTCTATTTCTATTTCTGATTCACGATTATTCGGGATATATGCACCTCCACCAACATTTGGTAACATCATTTTTTAACAATAAAAAAGTAATTTTTCTCACATAAAACATCTGTCATGGAAAATAAAAACAAAAAATAAAATTTTTCTGATAAAAATAAAAAAATGGAAATGAATCAAATTTGTCAAGTTTGTAAGACGCGTTTTTTAAACCAAACTATATTATATTCTCATATGAAAAACACACCATGTGGTATGCATATGAATCAATTTCAAAAAAATATATTCAACCTAATAATAATAATATTCAACCTAACAATAATAATATTCAACCTAATAATAATAATATTCAACCTGATCAACCATTACAAAGATTAAAGCATTTATTTATTTCAGAACAAGGACAAAATCTTTATAGCGCTAGAAAAAATACACCTAGACAAAATAGTCATTTAGTTCTCAAAAATAATTATGTGTCACAAAATAAGTACACGGATGAAAATAGTTATATAGGTTGTAGTAGTTATGAAGATTATAATAATGATAATGCGTATTTGGCACAAAGTAATTATGTAGATAATAATATATATGTAAATTATAATAATTATGTAGCACAAAATAGTAACGTAGCACAAAATAGTTATGTAGCAGAAAATAATTATACAGATTATAAAAATCAATCTGTGCAATGTAATATGAAAAAAAATGTTCTGGTTGTAATAAAAGTATAATGTTTAAAAATTTTGCACGTCATTTAAAATTATGTAAGCAACCAGAGGAAGCTAAAAAAGATAAAATAAAATATAAAATAAAATAAAAGATCAGTTATGTCGTAAATGTAATAAATATTTTACAAGTCAAGGAATTACTAACCATTATAATTCTTGTATAAGTTCTACAAGACAATGTACAAATTGTCAAATTACTAAACCTAAGACAGAGTTTTATGAGAGTAAATATTAGTGTAAGGATTGTTTAAAAGAAAAAGTAAAGTCTAGAGGTTGTCAAAGAATTATATTGAAGAAAAATTTTCTACGACACGCATCACTTTGTCCTAATTTAAATCCACATTTTAATAATAATATACATGAAAACAATATTAATTGATATCAAAACAATAATAATTTATGTCAAAATAATAATAATTTATATTAGATTAAAATTACTTTTTATTATAAATTTAGATGAAAGTAATCTTATTTATACTAAAGTAATCTCATTTACACCAAAATAATCTTATTTATAATAGAAAATTGTTTTTAGAAATAATAAAT
This sequence comes from Prostheceraeus crozeri, assembly GCA_907163375.1. Taxonomy (NCBI): domain Eukaryota; kingdom Metazoa; phylum Platyhelminthes; order Polycladida; family Euryleptidae; genus Prostheceraeus; species Prostheceraeus crozeri. The sequence continues at coordinate 149,114 of CAJQUW010002356.1, read as the reverse complement.
TATTCTTTTAGTCAAAATATTCTTAAGCATTCCGGAATAGAGGAGAGGTTTGAATCATACTTCTTTTGAGTATAGGAACAAAATTCCGGTTCATTTCCGATACATTCCGGAGGTCCTACAGAGGTAAAAACACTCATAAGAGTGTACGTATGCTAGTCCGGAATTAACAAGATAATAATTTCTAAATTTTTATTTAAAAAATATAAAATGAATAATAGCGGAAATTTAGAAGAATTATATTCTCCTGTTACAAATAAACGTAATAAAAGTAATCTAAGTCGTAAGTCACTTAATGCATTAAATGATATGATAAATAATTATATCGATAACACTGAGTTTCAAGATAGACTAACACCTCAAGATTCAAATCTAATCAAAGATGAGGTAGAACACTTAAAACATTTTGATAATATTGTAGATAACCCTAGATATAATACTAGATATAATCCTATAGATAATAATATATATAATAAAAAATATGTAAAAGAACCACCAATAAAATATTTTTCCCTAATTCTTCTTCTAATAAAAAAATGGTACAATCAGATCTCACACGTCTTTGGTTTTTTTGCAATTTCATTGTATAAAAATATTGTTAGGATGTATTTTTACATTTATTATTCATCATGCTGTTATATTTATTGGTAATCGATGGGGTTACTTTCTAACAGCAGAACAAGAGAGGATAAATTTTTATAAACAAGAAATAAAAAATTTTAAAGGATGGAAGGATGAAGAGGATAAGACTAAAGATGAGGCTAACGATAAAAATATTTCACAAGGTAGAATGAATCAAGAAAATTTACATTTTATTGTTTACGGTAAAACTGGAAGTGGAAAGACTACATTTATTAAAAAATATATAAACGAACATTATAAGGATGAAACAAAAGTACATATTTTTTGTATGCATACTTCTGAATGGCCAACTTTTACAAACGTTTATAATGATAGACAATTAGATGAGTTACAAGATATGGAAAATTATGCTGATACACCTGAAAATAAATCTTTATTAATTTTAGATGATGTTGCAAGTTTATCAAAACAAAAAAATATGTCAGAAATATTTACAAAAGGAAGACATCAAAATATACAAATAGTTGTATTAGCTCATAAAGCTTGTGATGTAGATAATAAGATTAGAGAAAACATTCAAACATTTTTTACAACTACACAAAATAATGCAGCATTCTTTAATGATGTTGATAGAAATTATAAAATAAATTTGCCTTTATCACATTATACACAACATAAATATGGAATAATGCGTGTTGATATCATAATTGAACATATGCAAGTGTATGATAAAGATTTGAATATATTAGTCGATACAGAATATGAAATCTATAATAACTCTCAAGATTTTGATATTAGAATATATTCAAATGCGAAAAATTTATCAAGTCAAGTTATAGAACAAATAATCATCTTTTTAGAATCTGAATCAAAAGTACCACTAAAAATTATTCCTGAAACATTTTATTTTTATTTTGATAATTATCTACATGCAAAATTTGGTATACCAATACCTAACCGATTACAAGATAATGAAACATTAACGTATTTAGAAACTGCAATAGATGATGTTAGAAACGCCTTTAAAAGAACAACACCAATAATATCTGGAGTCAAATCTACATTTGATAAAGCAAAACAAACATATGATAATAGTATAAAACCGATAATAGACGGTGTGAGTGAAATATTTAATAATACAACAAATGTGGCATAATTTTTAAAGATAGATTTATATATATTTTACAGATGGATTTATATATTTCATTTATATATTTTATCAATTATAAATTTTGTACTTTTTTTAAATAAAGGGAGGAAGATTTAATTTATGTAATGTTTTTAAATCATTAAACTGTTAAATTATCTTTATTAATTAACCGCCATAAATTATTGTATGCTAAAAATACTCGGAAACTACGTAGACAAAGTGGAAAATCATTTGTCTTAGTATATTTTGATATACCGTGCTATATTTTATAATCTTTTACAAATTGCATATATTTATGGTGATGATAAAATTTGACTTCTTGTTTTGGTGTAAGAGGATTTGTAGGATGACGATAATGTTTTAAAACTGGTACATGTTCTATCTTATACTCCTCCCACATTTTTTTATTTATTTGTTTTTAAAAAAAATTATCTAAAAATTCTATCTAAAAATTTTATCTAAAAAAATTTTACCTCAAAAATTTATCAAAAAATTAAAATACAAATTTTTTCTTTAAAAAATAAAAAATGGAAAAATTTTATTGTATCTTATTTAAAAAAAATTGCAAACAAAAAGAAGTTATCAATCTCATTTAAAAAATAAAATGCATTTACAAAATGTAGATCGAGTTAATGAAGAAAATATATCAAAAATATATAATTATAAAAACTATCGAAAAACATTACCCACTGATATAAAAGTTAAAAAGATATTTGATGATTATTCATATTCGGAATGTAAAAAAGTTTTTAATAGTGATGATACACATGTAATAAATTTTAAATATTTATTTAATGAAACTAATGAAACTAATGAAACCAATGAAATTGATGAAACTAAGAAAACCGACGAAGCTGTAACAGATGTAAAATATTTATTTGATGAGTCTGTTGAACATAATGAAACCGATGAAACTTTTTATGATGTATTAACAAACTTTTACAATATATTTAATAAATCTTTCAATTGTTATATGAATGTAGAAGTACTTTATACAAAAACTGGATCAGATGGAATGACTGAGGAAATAACACAAGGACATTTTACTCAAACTCAAGTAATCTTAAATGTAAATGATATACAACCCATATTTGAAACAATGATAAATAAATTAAAAGATGATATAACTGAAGCTGAGTTGCGTGAATCTGGTTGGAGATTTGTTGCAATACTATCTAAGAAAATAGTAATTGACAAATATAAAAATAATGCTGGAGGTAGTTACATACCCCTACCTTTCAGTTCACCACAAATAATTAACGTACAAAACGAAGACACCTATTTTTTTCTGTGGAGTGTTATAGCTCATTTACACCCAGTATCACATCATAAAGAAAGACTAAGTCATTACAATACAGAAGAATACATAAATGAATTTGATCTCTCTGATGGCTTACATGAATTTCCATATGATTATAATAGGTTAATAAAGTTTCATAAAAAGAATAAAAATTCAATAGAAGTAAATGTTTTTGAATTAAATGTGACGTATGTTTCTATTGGTGATGTTACTCCCTTATATCCCGGAGATATTGAAGTTAATAACATTGTCTATAACAATTTAAAAGAATTTTATTTGAATAACAAAAATTTATGCCAAACAAAAATAGTATACAATGAAAGAGGAAATTACATGCATCATAACATTATTTACAATGGAAATGTAATATGTACTGAAAAATATGAAATTATAAAAACATTATCACCAATAATGATCAATCATAATAATTATAAAGGACGTGGATTTCCCTATGAGTATGAAACAGAATATTCATCTCTATCATCAGAACATAGACATAAGTTAGAGATTTTACCGCAACTATATGAAAAACAATATCAACAAGAATATCAACAAGAGTTACAAATGTTACATAATCAATATCTACAAGAATGTCAACAAGAAGAAACTATATTATTTCACAAATATATTGAAGACGAAAGGAACCTTGAAGATGAAGAATATTTAAAATTATTATACATAGTCAACCAACAATGTAATTCTCAATTCAATGAACTAGAATGCCATCCAAAAAATTTACAACAATATAAAGAATATTGTCAGCAAAAAAATCTAAAAGAATATAATATGAGTAAAAATATGTTACATAAGGAATATCATGATCAATACGAAGAACAATGTCAAAAACAATATGAAGAACAATTTCAAACAAAATATCAAGAACAACATCAAAAACAGTTAGAAATATTACAAAAGGAATATCAACAAAAGTTAAAAATGTTAAAGCAGCAGTTAATGCAACCAGCACAAGAGAATATACTATATTATGAAGGTCATTACATAATGTGTAAATATATTTCTATATTTACAAAAACTTCAGATAATGCAAAATTGTCCCTGTCTCCAATGTATGACTAGGTATAAAACTAAAGAAGAAATGAATAATCACTTGATAAATTGTCAACAAAATGATGCAGCTAAAAATACTTTTACTAAAGAAGATTATCTAATATATAATAAATGGTATTACAAAAATAAAGTACCCTTTATTATATATTGTGATTTTGAAGCATATAATGTTAACATGACACAAAGTTCTGGTAAGCATTTGCTTGAACAAAAACCATTATGTTGAGGAATGTACATTCATTCAAATTATCCTGAATTATTTAAATCAGAATATTATCAATACTATAGTGAAGATAGTTCAGAAATGTTTACAAAGAAAATAGAAGAATTACAAAAATATTTTTCACAACTGCTTAAAACAAATAAACCAATTCTTCCATTAACATCTGAACAATCATTACAATTTCTATTGAAAAAAATTGTTTTTACTGTGGTAAAGAATTGGTTAATGATAGAGTAAAGGATCCTGACCATCTCAATGGATTATATAGAGGTACAGCACATAATTCTTGTAATCTTAATGCAAATAAGTTAACATATAACTTCTTACCTTTATATTTCTACAATGGTTCTAAATATGATTTCCATTTAATAATAAACGATTTATTCTTATCTGAAAAATTACAAAAACTAAGAACAAACGTACTATGTAAAACAGAAGAAGAATATCTTTCAATGCAATTTGGTTGTATTAGAATTTTAGATGCATTTAGATTTTTTGATCCTTATTCACTAGAGGTCATGGGAAAAACTTTGAAACCTGAACAACGTAAAATATTAAATAAATATAATTCAAAACCTTTAAAAGGTATTTTTCCCTACGAATATTTAACTGGAGATTTTAATTCTGTGAATAAAATTATGGAAGAAAAACAACTTTCTTCACGTGATAAATTTAAATCATTAAAACAATCACAACTATCTGAAGAAGATTATGCAGAAGCTGAAAAGAATTGGAGAGAGTTAAATTGTAGAACAATGTATGATTATACAATGAAATATCTTCAGATAGATGTATTAATCCTTACTGATCTTTTTGAAAACTTTCGTAACATGTGTGTAGAATATTACGGAATAGATCCATGTTATTGCTATTCCACATCAGGATTAACATGGTTAGCAGGGTTTAAGCATGCAAATGTTAAACTTAAATATTATAAAGAAAGTTCTTATGATAAATTATTATTCCTTGAATCTGGAATTAGAGGTGGTGTTTCATCTGTTCTAGGTAATAGATATGCTAAATGTTATAATAAGAAAGTAAATCCTGATGATTATGGAATATATAAACCTTTATCTCCAGAAGAAAGCGATCAGTTTATAAAATTATTTCATCAAAACATAGAAGGACTTACATCAAATGAAGAGAGTCAAGCAGCAGCTGACGAATTCATGAGAGAAAACTATTTGTTATATTATGATTTTAATAGTTTATATTCTTCTTGCATGATACAAGAATTGCCTACAGGTGAAATGTCATGGTGTAATATTCTTGAATACGAACCTACATTAGATGGTGAAAATAATTATGGTTATATATATGAAGTTGATTTAGCATACTCTGATTATATAAAAGGCGCAACAAAATATTATCCTTTCTGTCCTGAAAAAAAAATACCTAATATAGAAGATTTCACAGATTATCAAAAGTCTATAATGCCTAAAAAATACAGGCCAACAAAAAAACTTATGTTAACACAGACTGATAAGGAAAAATATGTTATTGAAGGAAGAATGTTAGATTGCTATTTAGAACATGGAATGATTCTTGTTGAAATTCACCGTAAACTAGTGTACAGAAAATCTAGGTGGTTAAAAGATTATATAGAGTTCAATCTTGAAAAACGTAAAATAGCTAAAAGAAATAAAGATGATTTTGGTAACGTATTCCTTAAATTAATGAATAATTCATTTTATGGTAAGACTTTAGAAAATGTGCGTAATAGACAAAATATTGAAATAGTTTACGATAAACATAGGTTTCAAAATTCAACTAGGAAACCTACATATAAAAGAACCACTAGATTCAGTGATGAACTATGTGCAGTGTGCATCTAAGACGAAAAATTATAAAACATGATAAATTTAATTTTATAGGATTCACTATATTAGAATTAGCTAAACTATTTATGTATAGATTTATATATGATTATTTAGCACCTGCTTATGGCGAAAACTATAATTTACACTTTACAGATACTGATAGCGTTTTCTTAGAATTAACAATACCGTATAATTCTTCACTTGATGAAGAAATTAATAAAATAAAAGATATCATTCATCCTTCTGATTTATGTAAAGTAAAAGATGAACTAGAAGGAAATGAAGAGTACATAACAGAAGCTGTATGTTTAAAATCTAAATGTTATTGCTATAATACAAATTCTAACAGAGATACTAAAACAAATTTAAAAACATATAAAACATTAAAAGGAATTTCAAAGGCATCAGTGGCTAACCAAATAAGATTTCAAGATTATAAAAATGTATTATTTAATAATGAAATAAAAACAGCATGTAATTATATACTTAATTCAAAGAAACATAAAATGTATTTAAAAGAGGAACATAAATTAGCATTAGATCCATTTGATGATAAAAGAAAAATTTTGCCTGATGGAATAACTACTTTACCTTTTTAATTTTCTAATTTCTAAGATAGACAAATTTGATGAAAAAATAATGTATTATAACACTATATTTGTATATTTTTATCACTCGGTAAACAATTGCTCGATAACTGTATCATGAATTTTTTTATCAATATTAATTGTAATGAAGCCGTAATCTTTTGCCCAAGCATTGTTACATGATTGTTTAAATTCATCTTTATCTCTTATACATAAATCTCTTAACAAATCACTTAAGACTCTTGCATTTATTTCAAATAGTATAAATATATTTGCATTCTTTCTAATAACACTTCTGTCTAATGAATACATACTGTGTGTTAAATAAAAATCACTACAGTTATTATGTCTACATCTTGTGAAATAATTTCTCTGAACTGATTGATTTCTATCATTAACACAATCATCAAAAATTACACAATGTTTCATTGTTTTATCTAGTTTACTAGGGTCTTGCATATTACCACTATCATCTATTAATTGTTTCTTTATATGTTTTTTTTAATTAGATTCAACTAACTGATTATTTTTTGTTGCTTCTTCACACCACGAACTTATTTCTTCTTCATCTTCAGATTTTTCATATTCTTTGAATAATGAAGCAATTGCCGTTTTTTTAAGATTATTTTCAAATCCATACTTTAAAAATTGATAGACGGGCTGTTCTGCTGTTGTTGTATAAATTATAAGATTGTTATAATCCAAAAAATTTGGAGTCGTTAAAATTTTAAATAATAGATACGTTTTTCCACAACCTGATCTTCCGCAAATAACTGACAAAACTTTATTAGATAAATTTGGATGATGATTAAATTTGAGTTTTTTCTTATTTAATGGGGTAGTTCACTCATTTTTTAATAAAAAAATTTTACTTTTATTTTTTGTTTTTAAAGAAGAAGAATAAGAAGAAAATTAAACTTCTCTAGCTTCGCGTGAGAGTTTATACCTCTCGAACGGGAGTTTATACCTCCCGAACCAAAAGATCTATCATAATCTCTTCACCTCCAAAATTTATTTCTTGTCCTTCTCATCAGTGATTCTAATGTTAATGTTGTTAATAGTTTTTCTTGTAATAGGAAAATATATTAATGTTTGTGGAAATACATTTAATCTATAACCAATGGGTACAGCAAAAGTTGGAAAACTGAATATTAAATTTGATAATTTACCATTTATATATCCTCCTTCAATAATGTCACAATGTACAACAATTGAATTTATTCCAGTTATTTTTGGAATCTTCTCACCTAAATGATAACCTTGACTATAAGTTTGTTTATTAAATCCTAATAGCTTTGACAATGATCTATCATGATTAAAATCAACTTGATGATTTTCGTCTAAAGTAAGAGAAAATTTATTAACTGCCGGTTCAACTGCAAAATGTAATTGTTTCTTATCTTTAAATGCTATACCTAAATGTCTCTTAATTTCATTTGATATATTGATTCAACTTCGTAAGAACCAGGAAGAAAAGTTAGTATTGTCCATGTTTTACCTTTATCAGTAGAATATCTAAATTGGTCATTCACATCTTTGATAACATTTTGAATAGTGTTAAATGTGGAGAATCTAGTCAATGCAATTTGATAATTTTTATTTTGTTCCAAATGTAGAATAGGTTCTAAATTACAAGTGTGTGATGAAGTAGTTGTTATAATTTTTAACGTCGCACTAAATTTTGATGAACCCAAAATCTCTGTCAAATTTGCTAAATGATTATTAATTTTGTCTAAATCTGCTGATGATAATTCTCTCGAAGACATTTTTTTATAAATGATGTTTTGTTAAATATTTTTTTTATAAAAATTAAAAACAAAATATTTCAGCTATACTTTTATAATCCTCTTCATTTATAATCTTCTTTTCTAACAGTCTTTTCAATATGGCATGAATTTCATTGAAACTAGAATTATGTCCTTCTTTTGTTGCAGATATTAAAATATTTAATCTATTTAGTAATTCTTGTGGAACATCTGGTAAAAATACAGTTGTTTCTGTTTTAAAACCTTTTCCTACTTTAACTCCCGTTGATAATAAATTTTGTAATTGTTTATAACGTCTAAGAGATTTTACTGCACCAACTCTATCTAACATAGCTTTATATTTTATGAGATCTTCTACAGCATAATTATTTAAATCTGCTCTTCTTAAAAGATCAACAAAATTTCTATCTAAACTAATAAGTGATTTATCTGGCGTAAAAATTAACCCCCGAAAAGGTTGTGGAAATATTTCTTTTCCACCAAGATAAAATCTTGGAAATAATTTTTTATCTAAAAAGAAAGTTGAATGTTCAAATAACATAGATCTTGGTAATTTTTTATCTATGTTTGCTTCTAACAAACCATAATCATCTATTAATGTCTTAAGTACTGAATCCGCTATATCAACACGTTTTTCATTAAATTCTTTTTCAAGAGTTTTAAATGGTTCAATAGTTTTTTCAAAATCAGTTTTTACTTGCTCGGTTTGCTGCATTTTTTCAAACATATCAGATTGAACACCAGCTTTTTTCATTCTATGTTGAAGATGATTTTCTTTCATAATATTTCTTTCTTTTATTAACTCTTCTAATTGTTTAATTCTTTTAAAATTTTCAGCTCTAATTTTATCCATTTTTTATATTATATTTTTATATATTTTTTATATTTTTTTTGATTATCAGCTTTAATTTTATCCATTTTGAAAGTATAATATTTGAATTTTATGGCAACATTGGAATACAACAAAAACATTTTACTGAACAAATTATTTTTTATTGCTTTGGCGTCTGACATCTTTTCGTTTTAAGTTTTGTTCAATAAAGTTTTGTTTAATAAAGTTTTGCTTAAATTTTCGCTTAAAGTTCTTTAGCTCTTCTAAAAGAATTTTATCATTTTCTTCATTAGAGATTTTACCATCACTAAAAGTTTTACTATCCTGTTTATTCTCGTCATCAACTTTTACTGACTGTAATTGAAATGATATTTGATTTACTTCATTTGCTATTTGATCAAATTTTTCAATCTCATCTAACGTAGTAACATTATCATCACATACTCTTTGAAACTAGTAATGTAATTTGTCATAGACTTCTTTAATATGTAAATGTTTATTTTTTAATGATTTTCGTTTTTAGTAATTAAAGATTTATCTAACATTGTAATAAGTGAAGTTGTAAAAACACCCGTACCTGTTAAAGCAGTAGCAACTACTGGAATTACTAAAACACCTGAAGATATAACAATTGTAAATACTCCTAAACATATTGTTAAAAATATTCCAATTCCTTGTGTTACATTCTTAACATTAGACCATCTCTTTCTTAATTTTTTATAATGCTCTAATCTTAATAATAATTGAGATTGCTTATCTTTCATATACCTAACTCTATCTTTGTGTTTTTCGATATTCATTTCACTTATTTTTAATTGAGATAACGAAGGATATATTCTTGCGGTTCCTTCCATTTTCGTCGTCGCCGTTGCCGTCGAGGTTTCTTCCACTTTTGTTTCATCCATTTTTAAAGAAATATTATAAATACAATCTTCTGGTATATTGAGACTACGTGAAAAGACAACTTAAATTTTCGTCTGCCTAAATTTTTTGACCACGCGATATTTTTTTAGATTACGTAATATTTTGAGACAACTTAAATTTTCTACTACGTGTGATATTATGAGACAACTTAAATTTTCTACTACGTAATATTTTGAGACCTTTTTAGAATAAACCTCTTTTCCCAACGAAAAAGAATTTCCCAAAAAATCCCAACGAGCTTAAAACTGTTTTTCTGATTTCATCCTTAAAATTATTTTTATTTATAAAACTCTTTTCCAGTGTATGAAATATTTCCTATACTCATTCTCAGTATATGAAAAAATCCCAACGAGCTTAAAACTGTTTTTTCTGATTTTCTGATTTTATTTTTATTTCTATAAACTCTTTTTCAGTGTATGAAATATTTCATATACTCATTCTGGAGGTATCTTATTTTTTTACTTTTATAAGAGTCCGGAGGTGTCCTGAATCAGTTATGTATTCATTTTGGGGTACCTTATTTTCTTTACTTTTATAAGAGTCCGAAGATCATAAATTCATTTTTTTGCATTTTTGGGGTACCTTATTTTTTTACTTGTATAAGAGTCCGGAGGTGTCCTGGAACGGTCTTTTACCAATTACTCAGATCTGCCCAAATGAATTTCATATATGATCTATATGAGTTGGAGATCTCCAGTTGGATTAAAATCTTTTCAAAGTTGAGCCTGTGACAGATATCTGAAATTCAGCCAGAGAAATCTGAAATCCATCTTGTGTCTGAAATTCATTTGGAAAGATCTGAGATAGACCTGGTAAAGTTGCAGTTGGTACCAAAAGTTAACATACAGGGATGATAGAGAAGTTTTCGGACTTTGAATATTACATAGTCCTTTCAAACGACTGTAATAAGTCTCCAAAACAAAGGAAAAATCGCTAATCACCGAAAAATAAATTTCAAAATTCTCCAATGGAAAATTTTCCAGAAAATTTTTGAAAAAATTGGAAAATTTTCCGGAAAAAATTTTTCTGGAAAATTTTCCATTTGCATCACTATGCAGAGGTGATGTTTGCTAAATTAGCAGTTCGATGGGTTCTTATATTCCTTTCATGCTCAACCTCAAGAGTATTTTCTCAAGCGTGATCATATCGCTAAACGAAATGACTTGCTAAGTCTTACTAAGTCTCATCAGATAGTGATGCAAATGGAAAATTTTCCAGAAAATTTTTTTCCGGAAAATTTTCCATTTTTTTCAAAATTTTCTGGAAAATTTTCCATTGGAAAATTTTAAAATTTGTTTTTCGGGGATTGACGTCTTTTCCTTTGTTTTGGAGACTTATTATAGTCGTTTGAAAAGACTGTAGTATTCAAAGTCCGAAAACCTCTCTATCATCCCTGTATGTTAACTTTTGGTACCAACTGCACCTTTTCCATGCCTATTTCAGATCTTTCCAAATGAATTTCAGACACAAGATGGATTTCAGATTTCTCTAGCTGAATTTCAGATATCTGTCACAAGCTCAACTTTGAAAAATCTTTCATTCAACTGGAGATCTGCAACTCATCTAGATCACACCTGAAATTCATTTGGGAAGATCTGAAATCGATTTGGAACTATCTGAACCATCTGAACTAGAAATGGAGAATGTGTATCCTCAACGAGGATATCGGACAATGCGCCAGAAGTTCGAAGCTATCATAGATATTATTTTACTCATCACAGATATCTTTAGTTTCCAAATATCTCATGAGTTTACAGTCTTTATATCTTCCAATTTGGTCGCTCATGAATGCTGCGTGGACTGTGTGCTTATGCTTCACATGTTCATCAACACATGGAGAGTTTGCATCACTATGAGCAACGCTGCATAATAAAGCTCAACTTTGAAGCTAACAATTAGCAAACTACAAAATGAAGTACATTATTTTTGCTCCAGATCTTTCACATTGAATGAAGCAAGATAATTGTAAAGCAAGATTCACGTGATCCAAAACGGTGTCTGTGTGATAATTAAAAATGCTAACAAATTATCACAATTAGCTTTTGGTGGCAAAGGAATGTTCAAAAATCCGCTGACGGAAATCGTATTTCTACGATCAAATAATGATGAAATCAAGAGTTTTAGACCCAATTTATTGGTGCGCAGCTGCCTCGGCAGTTGAAGCGCTCAAATTGTAGGGTCTATCAAAAAATCAAAATTTTCAAAATTTTCCAAAATTTTCCAATCTTTTCCATAATTTTCCACGGAAAATTTTCATCACTATCATCAGATTCTTGTAAAGTGTGATAAGAACTTACTTTATTTAAGATCTTACATTTCCTGACCAGAAAGTACCAGACTTGCTAAGTCTTATATTTTGCAAAATAAGATCTTTTCAGATCTTACCAGCTGATAGTGATGAAGATTTTCCGGAAAATTTTGGGAAAAATTGGAGAATTTTGAAAGTTTTGATTGTTTTGATATCAGACCCTATAATTTGAGCGCTTCCGCTGCCGAGGCAGCTGCGTACCAATAAAATGGGTCTAAAACTCTTGATTTCATCAATATTTCAAGCGATCGTAGCAATACGATTTCCGTCCGCGGATTTTTGAACATTCCTTTAATTTGCCATCAGTGGCATTTAACTAAATTAATTGTTAGCATTAATTATCACTCAGACGCCGTTTGGGATAACGTGAATCTTGCTTTACAATAGGGGTACAATTTCATGCAATGTGAAGGATCTGGAGCAAAACTAATGTACTTCATTTTGGAGTTTGCTAATTGCTAGCTTGAAAGTTAAGCTTCATGATGCAGCGCTGATCATAGCTGTGATGCAAATTCTCCATGTGTTGATGAACATGTGAAGTATAAGCACACAGTCCACGCAGCATTCATGAGCGACCATATTGGAAAATGTAAAGACTGTAAACTCGTGAGATATTTGAAAACTAGAGATATCTGTGATGAGTAAAATAATATCTATGATAGTTTCAAACTTCTGGCGCATTGTCCGATATCCTCGTTGAGGATACACATCTTCCATTTCTAGTTCAGATGATTAAGACAGTTCCAAATCGATTTCAGATCTGCCCAAATGAATTTCAGATATGATCCAGATGAATTGGAGATCTCCAGTTGAATTAAAATCTTTTCCAAGTTGAGCCTGTGACAGATATCTGAAATTCAGCTAGAGAAATCTGAAATTCATTTTATGTCTGAAATTTATTTGGAAAGATCTGAAATAGACATGGAAATGGTGCAGGGTACCAAAAGTTAACATACATGGATGATAGAGAAGTTTTCGGACTTTGAATACTACATAGTCCTTTCAAGCGACTATAAAAAGTCTCCAAAACAAGGGAGAAAGCGTCAATCACCGAAAAATAAATTTCAAAATTTTCCAATGGAAAATTTTCAAGAAAATTTTTGAAAAAATTTGAAAATTTTCCATTTGCATCACTACCAGCTGATAATTGAAATTAAGAAAAGTGAACTGAAATTTAAAACTTGAAGTCCGATTGCAGTGCGAAGATCAGACGATATCAATGGTTAGTATTGATATATAAACCGGCCCAGGACACATTAAAAAAATCCAAAATCAACATACCTGCAAAATAGCCACAAAAATGGCACAAATCAGAACCCTACCTGAGGTAAACCTTGATCCAAATGCAAAATTAGACCCCCTCCTGAAATTTATAGAAAACAGCTAAATTAGACCCTCTTGATAACTTATAAAAAATGCAAAAATAGGGACCTCTTGATAACTTATAAAAATATGCAAAAATAGGGTCCTCTTGAAATTAGCAAATCAAAATGAAAAAATAGGGGCCTTTTGAAATTTAACAAAAACAAAATGAATATGAACAAAAATATTCATTTAAAAATGGAAGATGTAAAAACAAAAGAACCATCAGCCCCTTTATATCCTTCATTATCATATGAAATGGATATTGCAAAACACAAAGATAGAGTCAGGTATGTAAAAGATAAGGAAGCGCAACTATTGTTAAGATTCGAACATTATGATAAATTAAGAAAGAGATTGACTATAGTTAAAAATGTGACACAAGGCGTTGGAGCATTTGTAACAGTTTCTTTAGGTGCTCTCACTATTGTCATTTCATCTGGCGTTCTTACAATTCCTGTTGTTGCTACAGCTTTAACAGGTACAGGTGTTTTCACAACGTCACTTGCAACAGTGATAGATAAATCTGTAATGACTAAGCAAATTAAGACACGACACAGTTAAAAAATTCGAAGGATCCAGGAAACGGAAGACGCCAAAGTTAAACAATTACCCTAGTGGAGAATCTTGTAAATAATTAGGTAATTAAAAGTCATGAATGAATGAAATAATACTGACAACATAGAGTAACCTACTCTAGTATAGAGCAGGTACTGAAATGCGTATAAATGCAAGTCTACTCAACTAAAGACGGTAAGGGAAATAAATTAAAACTTATAAACGACTTAATTTTTATCAAGCAAGAAAGAAACCTAAAAAACCAAAATTAAGTTTGCTATGTATGGAGTCATCAGGGAGGAACCATGTGGCTGCATGAAGCAAGGTTTCGGCCCCTAACCTCCAACCTATACCACATGGCGGGGCCAGGCCAACCATATCGAATGTACGATATGGAAGGTCTCTCCAAGCCTGAGGAAACATAGCAGAACCAAACCGAAAATAAATTTTTTAATATATTAGGACAAAAGGACGCACTTGAAACTAGAAGAGGTTATCTTAGCCCAACATGCCAATGATGGATGGCATCTGGCGGGGTGAAAAACAACCAAACTTAAAAACGAGGAACCTATTCTTGGAGAAGGACTTAATGCAAGAATTAACCAGCAAATTATTCTTATAACCCCGTCCTTTAAAGATATCAAAAATGCCCTTAGCTCTTGATATGAAGGCGGAAGCATCAGAAGAAATCCTAGCGAATCTGATGAGTTGGGCAGCAAAGATGTTTAAGCCAGTTTTCAAAGGCATGTTACTCTCGGGGAAAGTATACAGCACCACTGGGAAGCTGAACTCATCAACCTTATGGTAAACCTCTGTGATGTAATGGCCACCATCTTCGATCCTGATTTTAACATCCAAATAATTAACACATTTGTTGTTGTCCCCGCTTCTGCAAGCCAAGAGATCTACCGGGTAGATTTCAGGAAGGATCTTATCAAAATGTTTGAAGTTAAACACACAAATGTCATCGACATACCTAGTGGTACGAGAGAGAAGTTTTGCTAAGCCAAATCTCTTACTCGCTAGGAGTCCCCTCACAAAATAAAACTCCCTGTAAGCCAAAAACAGGTCAGCTAAGAGCGAGCTGGAATTCCCACCCATAGGTATGCCTCGAATTTGCTTGAAGACAAGTCCCCCGAAAGTGACAAAAGTGTTATTCAGGATAAAACTAATTGCATTAAGGAATTGGGTTTTGGACCAGCAGTGATACCCTCTGTATTTTTTATTCGAGAAGAAGGTTCTATAATAGCCAATGCAAATAAAGTTCTTGGAACTGCTAAAAATTAACTCACATAAGTCTTTCAAGGACTCCATAACCTGGTCTAAATTAAGATTCGTATAGAGCAGTGGTGGGCAACCCGTGGCCCGCGGGCCATTTGTGGCCCACGAGACCAAAGACTGTGGCCCGCCAAAGAAATATAAAAACTTTATTTTTCGGCCCGCGGGCCACAGTCCATCAGTGTCCAAAAGTCATTAATGGGCCATCGATGTTTCTTGCTACTTTGACGAATATCATTTAGTTATTTTTCTCACTCACTGACTCAATTTCGTCAAAATAAACCCTTATAATTCTAAGACAACTATCTGCCTACACGCTATCTTGCCTGTGGTTGGCGTCATCGAGACAGCGCTGGCGATCGTCAATCGACTTCACTCATTCATCAGTCATTTGTAGATAGCTTCACTTTTCATACAACACACCGCACGGTATGAATGGTAAGTTCGATCGTCTCTATTGTTCAAGGACTGGTGTATGGTCGAGTTTGGGAAGATGAGAGTGACGTCAAGCTTTACGCAGAGGTATTATTAAAATGGAAATCGCACACATGCATTCAAGGTTTTGATTTAAGATTTGTGATAGTGACTGACTGACTGATTTATTACTACTGATCATCATGGATAAATGGTTAATACGAACATCAGCCTCAACGTCTACTACAACCCCAGACAGCTCACTGAGTTCAGATGCCTCCACAGTTCCGTCGGCTGATGTTGATCAGTCTCCAAAGAAAAAGAAACTCAAATCTACACGTAATGCTTCTTTTCGTCAATTTCAATGTGAGTGGGAACTAAATTACTTCGTTATTGAACAAAATGATCGACCTCTATGTCTTTTATGTGGTACTTTGATTAGCGTTTGTAAAGTCTACAATATCAAGAGACATTACATCACTTGTCATCAAGATAATGATAAACGATATACGATTGAGAGTCAAGAGAGAGCAACAAAATTATTATTAAAAAAGTTTTTACAGAATCTGAAATAGTCACCCTAGCGTCGTTTAAGATAACATGGCTGCTTGCCCGCAAGCGTAAACCGTTTTCTGATGGTGAATTGATAAAGTCCTGTATGATAGAAGGAATAAATATATTGCTGACCGATATGAGCAATAAGGCGGAGATTCTGCGTCGCATTGAGGATATTCAATTAAGTCGGCGAACATTTATGAGAAGGCTTGACCAGATCAGCAACAACTTAGTGATGCAACTGAAGGCGCAATTATCACAGTGTGTAGCTTTTAGCATAGCATTGGATGAATCAACAGATTACTGTCATGTTGCTCAGCTCTGCGTCTGGGTGAGATAAGTCGACCAACAACTCCATTGTCATGAAGAATTGTTAAAATTACATGGCATGCATGATCGTACCCGAGGTCAAGACATTGCAACAGCTCTGCTGGGCAGATTGGCAGATTACGATCTTTCGACAGCTAAAATGGTGTCAATAACGACAGATGGAGCCCCATGTATGATAGGTAATCTAAATGGTTTAACCTCATTGTTTAAGAAGGATGCACCTCACTTGCTTAATTTCCATTGTATCATACATCAGCAAAATCTATGTGCAAAGGCCACGAATGATGAACTTCGGTCTGTGATGTCAATCGTCGTCACTATCGTAACTGTTATCCGCGCAAAAGCATTGTTTCATCGTCAATTCGTGGAATTCCTTAAAGATGTCGAGGCAGAATATGGTGATTTGTTGTTACACTGCGAAGTGCGCTGGCTAAGTCGCGGCAAGGTGTTGGACAGATTTATTGCCCTTTTGCCTCATATTAACGACTTCCTCGATATAAAAGGAATTAAAGAATATGACCAATATTTGTACGATATTCACTGGGTTCGAGACTTAGTATTTTTGGCCGACATTACCCGTCACCTCAGTGATTTAAATGAACAGCTCCAGGGTAGGAAATTAACTATTGTAGCTGCAGTTGCAGCAATAAAGGCATTCATTTGCAAATTAAGTTTATTCAGCAGTCAACTGGCTGACAAGCAACTTAGACATTTTCCACAGTTGCAACAATCATTTTCCGAAGAACCACTGCCCGTCATGAATTTTATTCATTATGCTGGATGGGTCGATGAAATAAAATCCAACTTCCAGAATCGTTTCCAAGATCTCGAGAAGCTTAACGTCCCCATTCATTTCATTCAAAGTCCTGAAACGTTTCCACTGGCGGACATACCACTGTTAGCGGACATGTTCCAGTTGGATTGTGTACGTTTAGAAACGGAACTTATCGACATGCAAAGTGCTCCTTCAGAAGTTATCCAAGACATCAAACAGCCAATCCTACGTCAGCTGATTGGCAAGATCTTGTCCATTTTTTGCTCTACCTATTCATGTGAAGCAACTTTTTCAGCAATGAGCGCAATTAAAACCAAAAAACGAAACAAGACATCAGATGAAAGCCTGGAGAATGAGCTGCGATGTGCCGTTTCTATATTTCTATCTGACTTTGACTTTCTTACCGCTAATATGGACTGCCAAATTTCCCACTAATATTTGTAAGTGCTATCATTTTTTGTTTGCCGTTTTTCACTGAAACCTACATACATGTATTGTTGTTAAAAAATCACTGCGTACCGGATGAGTTTTCATTTCACTCAAACTTTTAAACCAGTAGATAGGAGTTACAGGTCAATTACTTAAGCAGTATTTTCTTTATAATTGAAATTCATGTAAAATTGGTGAAAATTAGAATTTTTAACAAAGAAAAATATGTTGGCCCGCAGACACGATGCCTCGGTGGTTCGCGATAACACTCGCGGGCCAATTTATTGGCCCGCGTCTTCCTTGAGGTTGCCCACCACTGGTATAGAGTGTGGAGAAATCATAAACTAGTAAGGAGTGGCAATTCAAACACCACATCCTGTCAAGGAATTCCCCAGAAGAGTTAATGCTCCAGAAGGCGTTCACACCAGAATTATGCTTGATGGAAAGGCAATAACTACTAAACTTGTCCCGGATCAATTGCAAACCTTTGTTCACCAGTATGGCCAAATCTTTGGAAGTGCTGTTCCTAGCACCAGCTATGAATCTACTTTTATACGGATTTTTGTGCAATTTAGGAATCCAGAAAAGTTTAGGTAAAACCATAAACTTATCTTTAACCGTTATGCCAAAGGAATCCTTAAGGGTGGTGCAATGTTCGGCAATTATGTCATTAATGGAAGAAATTAGTGGTGTGTAAGTCTGATTACCAACAGCATTGAAACTTCTAAGGTCAAAGCCTAGTTCGTTCAAGAGGACAATGAGGTAATACTTCTTACACACAATGACAAAATTTTTGGCGGCCTTATCCGCCGGAGTAATGACGTAATTCTTCTGAAAGTTTGAGATGAAGTTTTTACACTCCTTAAATCTTAGTACCTCGTGCGAATGCAAAGATGGAAAGCTAGAACTTAGGAAGGAAATGCGATTTCTAATTATCTTAAGGACAGCCTCCGACCAATTCTGGAAGTCAGAATTCTTAAGGGCGTATTTTCTGCAGGACTTTTCAATAAATGCAACTAGTGCATTTTTTTTTTAAGAAACGAAAATCCTTAAGTAAGAAACATGCACATGTCAAAGAAGTATATGATAAACTACATTACTACTTCCAGAGAGTGTGTGATGACAATGTTATTACGTTAGATGAGATTGAAAAATTTGATCAAATAGCTAGAGAAGCAACTAAAATTCCTGTTAAATCTCAAGACAAAGTAGACAATGAAGCTTTTTTAGAAGAAATAAGAGCTTTATTAAAAACGTTAGAACAAAGTTCCATAGAACAAAAATAAGTTGTTCAGTAAAGTGTTTTTGCTGTATCTCTATGGTACCACAAAATTCAAATATCATCTTATAAAATAATGAATACAAATGAGATAAATGAAGCAGAAATAAAACAACTAGAAGAATTAATAAAACAGAAAAATATTATGAAGAAAAAACATAGACAATATGGGATGCTACAAGCTGGCGTTCAATCTGATATGTTAGAAAAAATGCACCTAACTGAACAAGTGAAAACTGATTTTGAAAAAACTATTGCACCACTCAAAACTCTTGAGAAAGAACTTGCAGTTCATGATAAACGAATGGACATATGTGATCCAGTGCAGAAAACCATCATGGATGATTATGGTTTGTTAGAAGCAAACATAGACAAGAAATTACCAAAATCTATGCTATTTGAACATTCTCCAATTTTTATAGGTGGTAAGCCATCTCTTAGATTTTTCTTAGGTGGAGAAGAATTAAAGAAAGTTTAATTTTTACGCCAGACAAAACAGCTTTCAGTTTAGACAGAAATTTCGTGGATTTATTAAGAGGAGCGGATTTAGATAAATATCATACTGATGATCTACTGAAATACAAAACTATATTAGATAAGGTTGGAACTGCAAAAACTCTTAAGCGTTATGAAAATTTGAATGGCTTATTATTCAAAACGTCTAGTACCAGTAAAACAGGAACAAAGATACCAATGCTAACAGCTGCTTCGCCAGCAAGAACTGGTTATTCAACACCGACTGGTTATTCAACACCAATGGCTGCTTCTCCTGCAAGAACTGGTTATTCAACACCAACTGGTTATTCAAAAACAGGAACAGGACTAAAAGAGACAACGGTTTTCCTGCCCGATGATCCACAAGAATTAATAAACAGATTAGAGATTTTATTATCTGCAACAAACGAAGGACATAACTCTAGTTTTAACGAAATACATGCAATCTTAAAAAGACTATTAGAAAAGAAAATTATAAGTGAAAAAGACTACAAAAGCTTATCTAAATTATTTGGTTAAAAAAATGTCTTCGAGAGAATTATCATCGGGAGAACTAGAAAAAATTAATAAACATTTAGAAAATTTAATCGAGATTTTGTCCTCATCAAAATTTAGTACGTCATCAAAATTTATAGGAACTACGTCCTCGTAAACTTGTAATTTAGATCCTATTATTCACTTAGAACAAGACAAACATTATGAAGTCGCATTAACTAGTTTTTCAACATTTAACACTATACAAAATATTATCAAAGATGTAAATGACCGACTTAAATATTCAAATGACAAAGGTAAAACTTGGAAAAAATTAACTTTTCTTCCTGGGTCTTATGAAGTTGAATCGATTTCCAATGAAATAAAAAGACATTTAGGCATTCAATTTAAAGACAAGAAACAATTACATTTCGCAGTTGAACCAGCAGTAAATAAATTTTCTCTTACTTTAGATGAAAATCATCAAGTTGATTTTTATATTGACAAATCTTTATCAAGACTATTAGGATTTAAAAAGAAACTCTGTGCACAAGGTTTTCATATCAGTGAAAATATACCTAAAGTAACTGAAATAAATTCAATCAACGTTCAGTGTGATATTATAGAAGGTGGTTATGTTAATGGAAAGCTAACAAATAATATCTTCAGTTATCCAGCATTTACAGTACCGATTGGTTACAGTTTAAATGTAATCCCAAAATCATTAATATATTTTCCAGTTACAAGAAAAACAATTAATTCAATTACTATTAGAATAACAGATGAGAAAGGAAAGGCAATAAATTTTGGAGGCGAAGAGATTATGATAGATCTATTATTACGAGAAGTGTAATTAAAAATATTGTCTTAAAATGAGTGAAAGCAGTTCTGTAAAATATCCACTAAACAAGAAAGTGAAATTCAATCATCATCATAACTTGTCAAATAAAGTTTTATCAGTTATCTGTGAAAGATCAGGTTGTGGGAAAACGTATCTATTATTCAAAATTCTCACGACACCCAACTTTTTGGATTATAACAATCTTATCATTTATACAACAACAGCAGAACAACCTATTTATCAATTTTTGAAATATGGTTTTGAAAATAATCTTACAAAATCAGCTATAGCTTCACTGTTTGAAGAATATGAAAAATCGGAGTATGAAGAGGAAATAAGTTCGTGGTGTGAAGAAGCAGCAAAAAATAAACAATTAGTAGAACCCAATAAAAATAAACACATATCGATACAATTAATAGATGATAGTGGTAATATGCAAGATCCTAGTAAACTAAATAAAACGAAAAAACATTGTGTTGTGTTTGATGATTGTGTTAACAACAGAGATCAGGCAGTTCAGAGAAATTATTTTACAAGAGGACGACACAATAACTGTAGTGTCTTTTATTTGACACAAAGTATGTATTCACTAGATGGCAGCGTCATTAGAAAGAATGCTAATATTTTTATGCTTTTCGAAATCAATCCAAGAAACCTAAGTGATTTGTTAAGAGACTTATGTATAAGCGATAAAAAGGAGTTTAAACAATCTTACCGTAATGCTTGGGCAAGCGACTATGGATTTATCACAATCAATATTGATAAAAAAGTATATGATAGAGTTATAGAAGATTTGTTCTCTGTCTAGCTTTCGGCTCGAGGGGCTTTGCCCCGACTGAAACTCTGCATCGAGCAATTGTTCTCTGACTAGACGTTTAAAAATTAAAAAGGTAAAGTAGTTATTCCATCAGGTAAAATCTTTCTTTTATCATCAAATGGATCTAATGCTAATTTATGTTCCTCTTTTAAATACATTTTATGTTTCTTTGAATTAAGTCTATAATTACATGCTGCTTTTATTTCATTATTAAATAATGCATTCTTATAATCTTGAAATGTTATTTGGTTAGCCACTGATGCCTTTGAAATTCCTTTTAATGTTTTATGTGTTTTAATATTATTAGTTGTGTTATAACAATAACATTTAGATTTTAAAAATATAGCTTCTGTTATGAAATCTTCATTTCCTTCTAGTTCATCTTTTACTTTACATAAATCAGAAGGATGAATGATATCTTTTATTTTATTAATTTCTTCATCAAGTGAAGAATTATACGGTATTATTAATTCTAAGAAAACGCTATCGGTATCTGTAAAGTGTAATTTATAGTTCTAACCATAGTTCTAACCACTAGCAGGTGCCAAATAATCATATATAAAACTGTACATAAATAGTTTAGCTAGTTCTAATATAGTAAATCCTATAAAATTAAACTTGTCATATTTTACAATGCTTCTTCTTAGATGAACAGCACATAGTTCATCACTAAATCTAGTGGTTCTTTTATATGTTGGTTTCCTAGTTGAATTTTGGAAGCGATCTTTATTATAAACTATTTCTATGTTCTGCCGGTTACGTACATTTTCTAAAGTCTTTCCATAAAATGCGTTGTTCATTAATTTAAAGAATACATTACCAAAATCATCTTTATTTCTTTTAGCTATTTTACGTTTTTCAATATTAAATTCTATATAATTCTTCAACCATTTAGATTTTTTATGTATTAGTTTCCTATGGATCTTAATAAGTGACATTCCATGATTTAGATACCAATCTAACATTCTTCCTTCAATAACATATTTTTCTTTATCAGTCTGTGTTAACATCAGTTTCTTAGTTGGTCTGTATTTTTTAGGTATTATAGACTTTTGATAATCTGTAAAGTCGTCTATAAGTAGTAAGTAAACGGCGAACACCCGAACGGCGCCCCCCCTCTGGAACGTTAGAGTTGCCGGAGGTTAGTAACGGTCAAAAGACCGTTCCAGGGCACCATAAAATTCAAAAAAATAGTATCTTTAAAAACGACATAAATTCATCAATTTTAACCCTTTTTCAGGTTTTTAAGACCTAAATTCATAAATTTAGACCATTTAAAAAGTACCATTTTTTGAAAAATCGGTATTTTTAAAAACGACTAAATTCATGAACTTTGGTCATTTTTCAGGTTATGAAGACCTAAATTCATAAATTTAGGCGTTTTTAAAAATACCCAATTTTTCAAATTTTTCAAAATCCCAAAATTTGAGAATTACAATTTTCACCCGCCCTTAAAATCATGACCGTTCCAGGACACCGAAAAAATCATAAAAGTTAAGAATCTCAAATTTGAGAATTACAATTTTCATTGCTCAAATCATGACCGTTCCAGGACATCGAAAATCAAAGAAATGGTAATTTTAAAAACGTCTTTTAAATCCATTTTTCAGGTTTTCAAAATATGAGATAACTAAAATTATGTGACTAAAAATATTTCTATAAAAATGGAAGAAACAAAAGTGGATGAAACAAAAGTTTAAGGAACCGCAAGAATATATCCTTCGTTAACACAGTTAAAAATAAGTGAATTGAATAAAGAAAAACACAAAGTTAGAGTACGTTATATGAAAGATAAGGAATCTCAATTATTATTAAGATTAGAGCATTATAAAAAATTAAGAAAGAGATGGTCTAATGTTAAGAATGTAACACAAGGAATTGGCATATTCTTAACACTAAGTTTAGGTGCTTTAACAGTTGTTATATCTTCAGGTGTTTTAGTAATTCCAGTAGTTGCTACAGCTTTAACAGGTACGGGTGTTTTTGCAACTTCACTTGTTACAATGTTAGATAAATCTTTAATAACTAAGAAACAAAAATCATTAAAAACTAAGCATTTACATATTAAAGAAGTCTATGACAAATTGCATTACTACTTTTAAAGAGTATGTGATGATAATGTTATTACGTTAGATGAGATTGAAAAATTTGATCAAATAGCTAATGAAGTAAATCAAATATCATTTCAATTACAGTCAGAAAAAGTTGATGATAAGGATAAACAGGATGGCAAAATTTCTGGTGATGGTAAAATTTCTAATGAAGAAAATGACAAAATTTTTTTAGAAGAGCTAAAAACTTTAAGCGAAAATTTAAGCAAAACTTTATTAAACAAAACTTTATTAAATAAAACTTTATTAAACAAAACTTAAAACGAGAAAACTTTAAACGAAAAGATGTCAGACAACAAAGCAATAAAAAAATAATTTGTTCAGTAAAATGTTTTTGTTGTATTCCAATGTT
Source organism: Prostheceraeus crozeri (assembly GCA_907163375.1). NCBI lineage: Eukaryota > Metazoa > Platyhelminthes > Polycladida > Euryleptidae > Prostheceraeus > Prostheceraeus crozeri. Next base: position 124,487 of record CAJQUW010002356.1, on the reverse strand, counting down.
ACCACAAAATTCAAATATTATATTTTAAAAATGGATAAAATTAAAGCTGATAATCAAAAAAGAATAAAACAATTAGAAGAGTTAATAAAACAAAGAAATATTATGAAAGAAAATCATCTTCAACATAGAATGATAAAAGCTGGTATTCAATCTGATATGTTTGAAAATATGCAGCAAACCGAGCAAGTAAAAACTGATTTTGAGAAAACTATGAAACCATTTAAAACTCTTGAAAAAGAAAGTACAAATAATGATAAACAAATTGATATAACAGATCCAGATCACAAAACTATATTAGATGACTATGGATTACTAGAATCAAACATTAATAAGAAATTACCAAAATCTATGCAATTTGAACATTCTATTTCATTTATAGAAGGAAAAACAATACCTAGATTTTATCTCGGACAAAAAAAAATATTTCCACAACCTTTTCGAGGTTTAATTTTTTCACCAGATAAATATCCTTTTAATTTAGATAGAAATTTTGTTGATCTTTTAAGAGGAGCAGATTTAAATAATTATGCTGTAGAAGATCTCATAAAATATAAAGCTATGTTAGATAGAGTTAAAGCAGGAAAAACTCTTAGACGTTATAAACAATTACAAAATTTATTATCAACAGGAGTTAAAGTAGGAAAAGGTTTTAAAACAGAAACAACTGTATTTTTACCAGATGATCCACAAGAATTACTAAATAGATTAAATATTTTAATATCTGCAATAAAAGAAGGACATAATTCTAGTTTCAATGAAATTCATGCTATATTGAAAAGACTGTTAGAAAAGAAGATTCTAAATGAAGAGGATTATAAAAGTATAACGAACCGAAGGTTCTAGGGCTTCGCCCGTAGCTGAAATATGTTGTTTCTAATTTTTATAAAAAAATATTTATTCAAATTTTTTAGTTAAAAAATGTCTTCGAGAGAATTATCATCAGTAGATTTTGACAAAATTAATAATCATTTAGAAAATTTGACAGAGATTTTGGGTTCATCAAAATTTAGTACGACGTTAAAAATTATAACATCACACACTTGTAATTTAGAACCCATTCTACATTTGGAACAAAATAAAAATTATCAAATTGCATTGACTAGTTTCTCCACATTTAACACTATTCAAAACGTTATAAAAGATGTGAATGATCAATTTAGATATTCTACTGATAAAGGCAAAACGTGGAAACTACTAACTTTTCTTCCTGGTTCTTACGAAGTTGAATCAATATATCAAATGAAATTAAGAGACATTTAGGTATAGCATTTAAAGATAAGAAACAATTACATTTTGCAGTTGAACCGGCAGTTAATAAATTTTCTCTTACTTTAGACGAAAATCATCAAGTTGATTTTAATCATGATAGATCATTGTCAAAGCTATTAGGATTTAATAAACAAACTTATAGTCAAGGTTATCATTTAGGTGAGAAGATTCCAAAAATAACTGGAATAAATTCAATTGTTGTACATTGTGACATTATTGAAGGAGGATATATAAATGGTAAATTATCAAATTTAATATTCAGTTTTCCAACTTTTGCTGTACCCATTGGTTATAGATTAAATGTATTTCCACAAACATTAATATATTTTCCTATTACAAGAAAAACTATTAACAACATTAACATTAGAATCACTGATGAGAAGGACAAGAAATAAATTTTGGAGGTGAAGAGATTATGATAGATCTTTTGGTTCGGGAGGTATAAACTCCCGTTCGAGAGGTATAAACTCTCACGCGAAGCTAGAGAAGTTTAATTTTCTTCTTATTCTTCTTCTTTAAAAACAAAAAATAAAAATAAAATTTTTTTATTAAAAAATGAGTGAAGTACCCCATTAAATAAGAAAAAACTCAAATTTAATCATCATCCAAATTTATCTAATAAAGTTTTGTCAGTTATTTGCGGAAGATCAGGTTGTGGAAAAACGTATCTATTATTTAAAATTTTAACGACTCCAAATTTTTTGGATTATAACAATCTTATAATTTATACAACAACAGCAGAACAGCCCGTCTATCAATTTTTAAAGTATGGATTTGAAAATAATCTTAAAAAACGGCAATTGCTTCATTATTCAAAGAATTATGAAAAATCTGAAGATGAAGAAGAAATAAGTTCGTGGTGTGAAGAAGCAGCAAAAAATAATCAGTTAGTTGAATCCAATAAAAATAAGCATATAAAGATACAATTAATAGATGTTAGTGGTAATATGCAAGACCCTAGTAAACTAGATAAAAGAATGAAACATTGTGTAATTTTTGATGATTGTGTTAATGATAGAAATCAGTCAGTTCAGAGAAATTATTTCACAAGAGGTAGACATAATAACTGTAGTGATTTTTATTTAACACACAGTATGTATTCATTAGACGGAAGTGTTATTAGAAAGAATGCAAATATATTTATACTATTTGAAATAAATGCAAGAAACTTAAGTGATTTGCTAAGAGATTTATGCGTAAGAAATAAAGATGAATTTAAACAATCATGTAACAATGCTTGGTCAAAAGATTGTGGTTTCATTACAATCAATATTGATAAAAAAATTCATGATGGAGTTATAGAACATTTGTTTACTGAGTAATAGAAAATTTTTACTGAGTAATAAATATTAAAATTTTTATTCTAGACTGATTTAAATAATAAAAAAAATTTTTCTTAACTGATTTAAATAATAATAAATAAACTTTAAAAAGGTAAAGTAGTTATTCCATCAGGTAAAATCTTTCTTTTATCATCAAATTGATCTAATGCTAATTTATGTTCTTCTTTTAAATACATTCTATGCTTCTTTGAATTAAGTCTATAATTACATGCTGTTTTTATTTCATTATTAAATAATACATTTTTATAATCTTGAAATGTTATTTGATTAGCCACTGATGCCTTTGAAATTCCTTTTAATGTTTTATGTGTTTTAATATTATTAGTTGTGTTATAACAATAACATTTAGATTTTAAAAATATAGCTTCTGTTATGAAATCTTCATTTCCTTCTAGTTCATCTTTTACTTTAAATAAATCAGAAGGATGAATGATATCTTTTATTTTATTAATTTCTTCATCAAGTGAAGAATTATACGGTATTGTTAATTCTAAGAAAACAGAATCGGTATCTATAAAGTGTAATTTATAGTTTTTGCCATAAGCAGGTGCCAAATAATCATATATAAAACTGTACATAAATAGTTTAGCTAGTTCTAATATAGTAAATCCAATAAAATTAAACTTATCATGTTTTACGCTAATTCGACGTAAATGTACAGCACTTAGTTCATCACTAAATCTAGTAGTTATTTTATATGTAGGTTTCCTAGTTGAATTTTGAAACCTATCTCTATCATAAACTATTTCAATATTTTGTCTATTACGCACATTTTCTAAAGTCTTACCATAAAATGCATTATTCATTAATTTGAAGAACACGTTTCCAAAATCATCTTTATTTCTTTTAGCTATTTTACGTTTTTCAATATTGAACTCTATATAATCTTTTAACCACCTAGATTTTCTATACACTAGTTTCCGGTGAATTTTTAAAAGAATCATTCCATGATCTAAATACCAATCTAGAATTCTTCCTTCAACAACATACTTTCCTTTATTGCTTTGTGTTAACATAAGTTTTTTTGTTGGTCTGTATTTCTTAGGAATTAAAGATTTTTGATAATCTGAAAAATCTTCTATATTGGGAATTTTGTTTTCGGGACAGAAAGGAAAATATTTTGTTTTATCTTTTATTTCATCAGGATATACTAAATCAACTTCATATATATAACCATGATTATAATTTCCATCATTTGTTTTTTGATAATCAAGAATATTACACCATTTCATTTCGCCTGTTGGTAATTCTTGTATCATGCAAGAAGCTATTAAAATCATAATATAACAAATAGTTTTCTCTCATGTATTCATTAACTGCTGCTTGACTAACTTCATTTGATATAAGTCCTTCTATATTTTGATTAAACAATTTTATAAACTGATCGCTTTCTTCTGGAGATAAAGGTTTCATTATTCCATAATCATCAGGATTTACTTTTTTATTGTAACACTGTACATAACGATTACCTAAAACTGATGAAACTCCACCTCTAATTCCAGATTCAAAAAATAATATTTTATCATATGTATTTTCTTTATAATGTTTAAGTTTAATGCCAGTATGTTTTAATCCTGCTAACCATGTTAAACCTGGTGTAGAATAACAATAACATGGATCTATTCCGTAATATTCTAAACACATATCACGAAAGTTTTCGAAAAGATCAGCTAGTATTAACACATCTATCTGAAGATATTTCATTGTATAATCGTACATTGTTCTACAATTTAACTCTCTCCAATTCTTTTCAGCTTCTGCATAGTCTTCTTCAGATAATTGTGATTGTTTTAATGTTGATTTAAATTTATTTATTAGAGGAAGTTTTTGTTCTTTCATAATTTTATTCACAGAATTAAAATCTCCAGTTATATATTCATACGGAAATATTCCTTTTAAAGGTTTTAAATTATATTTATTTAATATTTTACATTGTTCAGGTTTCAAAGTTTTTCCCATAACATCTAATGAATAAGGTGTAAAAAATCTAAATGCATCTAAAATTCTAATACAACCAAATTGCATTGAAAAATATTCTTCTTCTGTTTTACATAGTACATTTATTTGTTGTTGTTGTAATTTTTCAGATGAAAATATATCTTTCATTACTAGATGGAAATCATATTTAGAACCATTGTAGAAATATAAAGGAACAAAGTTATATTTAAATTTATTAGCATTAAGATTACAAGAATTATGTGCTGCACCTCTGTATAATCCATTTAGATGATCATGATCTTTTACTTTATCAAGATATCTACCTTTGCCAGTTTTATAATTATTTGTAAATTCTTTTCCACAGTAAAAACATTTTATTTCATTATAAAAATGTTTTCTTTCTTCATCCGTTAATGGAAGCATTGGTATATTTGTTTCAAGCAATTGTGAAAAATAATTTTGTAATTCTTCTACTTTCTTTGTAAACATTTCTGAACTATCTTCACCATAGTATTGATAATATTCTGATTTTAATAATTCAGGATAATTTGAATGAATGTACATTCCCCAACATAATGGTTTGTGTTCAAATAAATATTTTTCTTTACTTTGTTCAGGTGCACTTTTTTCATAATTATCGTTTTCAGAATTATCATTTTCAGAATTTTGTGTCATATTAACATTATATGCTTCAAAATCACAATAAATAGTAAAGGGTACTTTATTTTTAAAATATTATTTATTATATTCTAAATAATCATCTTTTGGGAATGTGTTTCTGACTGCTTCATTTTGTTGACAATTCTCCAAATGTCTATTCATTTCTTCTAAAGTTCTAAAACTTGTCATACATTGAAGACAAGGAAAATTTGTATGATTTGAAGTTTTTGTAAATATAGAAACATCTTTACACAATATAACATGACCCTGATAATATAATATATTCGCTTGTGTAGATTGTTTTGTTTGTTATAATTTTTCAAATTTATCTTTATATATTTCATGTGTTTCATCAATTTCTTTTGTAAGATTAAATGTATTTCGATGAAAATTTTGATTTAATATTTTGTAGCTGATAAATATATTCTTTATCATATTGTTCTTGACATTTTTTTAAACATTCATTTATTTTTTTATTGGTTTCATTTTCTTCATTATTTAATTCTTTATTGTCTTCATTTAATTTTTGTATCGTTTCTATCTTATTTTGATATTTATGGCCATATTCTTGTAGTAATATTTTCGTTTGTCGTTGATAATCTGTTTTACATTTTTGTAAACTTTTATTTAAATTTTGTAATTTTTGTTGATATTCTAAAGATAAAGATGAATAATCGGAATAATAATCATAATTATAATTACGTCCGTTATAATTATTATGATTAATCATTATTGGTGATAGTGTTCTTATAGTTTCAAATTTTTCAGTACATATTATATTTCCTTGGTAAAAAATATTATGATGCATGTAATTTCCTCTTTTATTGTATACTATTTCTGATTGACATAAATTTTTATTATTCAAATATAATATTTTTTTGAATCTGAGTAAAGTGGATTAATTTTACCAATAGAAACATAATTCACATTTAATTCAAAAACATTTACTTCAATTAAATTTTTATTCTTTTTATGAAACTTTATTAACCTATTATAATCATATGGAAATTCATCTAAGCCATCAGAGAGATCAAATTCCTTTATATATTCTTCTTTATTATAATGACTTAGTCTTTCTTTGTGATATTCTGCAGGATGTACTAAATGTGCTATAACACTCCACAGAAAACAATAATCATCTTCATTTTTTATGTTGATTATTTGTGGTGAACTGAAAGGCAAAGGAGCATAACTACCACCAGTATTATTTTTATATTTATCAATTACTATTTTCTTAGATAGTATTTTAACAAATCTCCAACCAGATTCACGTAACTGGGCTTCAATTATACAATTTTCTAATTTAAGTATCATTTGTTCAAATATGGGTTGTATATCATTTACATTATGAATTTCTTGTAAATTTGTAAAATTTCCTTGGATTATTTCTTCAGGAATTCCATCAGGTCCAGTTTTTGTATAAAGTACTTCTACATTCATATAACATTTGAAAGATTTCTAAATATATTATAAAAGTTTGTTAATACATTATAAAAAGTTTTATCGGTTTCATTATATTCAACGGGCGAAGCCGTAGAACCTTCGGTTCGCACAGACTGATTAAATAAATATTTTATATCTGTTATGGGCGAAGCCCTAGAACCTTCGGTTCGTTCAGCTTCATCGGTTGGTTCGGCTTCATCAAATTCATCAGTATCGTTAAATAAATATCTTCCATCTGGTATGGACTCATCTTCACTATTAAAAACTTTTTTATATTCTGAATGTGAATAATTATCAAATATTTTTTTAACTTTTATATCAGTAGGTAATGTTTCTAGATAGTTTATATAATTATTCAATTTTAATATATTACCTTCATCAACTCGATCTACATTTCGTAAATGCAATTTACTATTTAAATGAGATTGATAACTTCTTTTTGTTTGCAACTAATTTTTAACTTTGTTACAATAAAACTTAGTATTATCCATTTTTTTATTTTTTAAAGAAAAAAATTTGTGTTTTAATTTTAGATTTAACATTCTAATATCAAGGTCTTGAGAGTTATATTATATTATTATTATATATTTCACGTTCTTTAGTTATTTTATTTTTTTATCACATTAAGTTTTATCATATTAAGTTTTATCATATAACGTTTTATCAAAAGATAATTTAAATTTATTTTCACTAACTATTGATTCTTCATCATCATCATAAATTGATTCTTCAACATCATAAATTACACTTTTTGGTATAGGATGCCATTCCCTGATAGGATACCATTCCCTGATGGGAATATCTAATTCTAAATTATATTTATTATTTGATAATAATATAATAGAGAAAAATATTGGTCTTTGATCTCTTTTGGAAAATTTAATAACACCACCATAATCTGAATCACTTTTAGTTTTTATTGAAGATGATAAAATTTTAAATTGATTAGATGTAACTCCTAATTTAAATTTTGTAGACCCGACACATAGTTGTCTAACAGTATCTTCAACTATTCCATCATTATTATTTTCAATTGTAAGAAAATGAAATTTAGATAAATTTTGATTATATGTAGTATTAACATCATGTACATCAGTATGAGATAAAAATTTTTCTTCACTTAAATTTTTATAATTACTAATATTTTTATAATCCTTTTTACCATTTACACCTTTTTCAGATGTTTCAGAATCATCATTTATATTATCATCATTTATATTATTATTATAAGATTCTTTAAAAATATTATTATAAGATTCTTTAAAATTAGTATGATTATGATTATGGTCATTGTTAATAGTATAAGGTGTAGTCCACATATAAATTTTCTCTTGTTGAGCTAAACCATTTATGTAAGATTTTAACAAATTAATATTTAAGTTTGAATATAATCCTATATATGTATCATCATCATATCTTTGCGGCATTTCTAATGTTTCTTGTTTATAAGTTGTGTCTATATAATAAACTTGACATAATAATTCTTCGTTATGTTTTTTACTCTCTATGTGAATATTATATTGATTATGTTCATCAACAAATAATCTAATTTTTTCCTTTGAAAAAGATTTTAATTTTTTTACTAATTCTCTAATATTGATATAATTGATAATTTTATTGTCAATCCAATCAGTATTACTTATTGGTAACACCGCTCTAATAAAACCATAAACATTATTATGACCAATAATAACCATATTTTCTTTATTTAATTCTACATATGCAACATCATTATACTTACTTACAATATCCATAAATTTTATAAATGGATCTCCCGGAAAAATACAATAGTTAGTTTCAATAGAAGGTAAACCTTTTGTTTGTTCTCTAAATATTTCGGCTTGTAATTCAAATAAAATATTTACATCTATACATGGATTATTATTATTATTATTATTAAAACATTTATTTTCAAATCCCGTTGATCTCGTCGAATAAGAAGAACAGGATGATGCGGGCGAATATAATTTTTTTAAGTTTGGTTTTTCCATTTTTTTATTTTTATTAGAAAAAATTTTATTTTTTTATTTTAATCAGAAAAAATTTTATTTTTTTATTGTTAAAAAATGATGTTACCAAATGTTGGTGGAGGCACATATATCCCGAATAATCGTGAATTAGAAATAGAAATAGAAAATTATATCATGAAAACTGGAGTCGTTTTATCTGGTCCACTGCATCTTTCTATTCTTCCGCAACAAAATACAGAGTTAACAAATAAACAATATGTTGATACACAAATCAATGACTTAAAAGAAAAATATATAAACGATGTTTTGATTCCACTGATGAATGAATTAAAGTTGCTAAAACTTAATGACAAATCATTAAACGAAAAATTATTAAAACTTGATAAAAAGGATAGAGAGCTAGAAGCAGATATAGCAAAACTTTTTAAAAAGATTTCAGAACAATCAAAAATTTTAATATTACTTTCTATAAAGTTAAAATCTGCAGTCATTAAAAATAAACATCAGATACAACTATTGAAAGAACAATTAGAAGATGAAATAGAAAAACTACCTGAAAGAATTAAAGAAAATTTAAAGCAGTTACAAGCTACATTCAAAAACACTGTGAATGAATTAAGTTCTAAAATTAATCAACAAATGAAAAAGATGAATAGAATAATAAATGAAGTAAACTCACTTAATCAAAAAGTTGATAAAATGAAAACTCTTAAAAATAATTTAGAAAATGAATTAAAGAAAAATTTACAAGAAAACTCTAAAGAAAATAAAGAACAGTTAGATTCTGTTAAAAGACAATTAGATGTTCTTAAAATTAAGTTAAATGCTCTTAAAACGGCGTTGAAGATGAATCAGGAGAAAATGAAAGTCAATAGAAAAGAAATTAAAGTACATCACACGCTGCTTGACGCAATAGATAAAGTGCAAAAGAAAAATAATAAAGTTATCATGAAGTTGTTGGACATTCACAAACGTAAATCTTAACGTAAATATTTTTCCCAAATGTCAAATTTAATCCTAAAAAATGCCTATAATTTATAAACACAATCTTAAACATTTTGCTTCAAATAATAAAATTGCTCATGAACCATCTATGAAACCTGTGTACCATTATGATAGTGTAGAAACTATTCAAACAGAGAGAGCTGGCATCTTCTCTGGTATCGGAAGTATCGTTAACTTAATTAAAAATAATAAAGATTTGATTACATCTGCTGCAAAAGGAGCAGCTGCTATAGGTAGTACAGCTAGTGCAATATCAAATGCTGTTAAGTCTCAAAACGAATTAAAACAACTAGAAACTATTCGTAAACTGAAGAATAATTCAGAAGAACTAAAAAAATTAAAAGAAACTTTCAGAGGAAACAAAAAACGAAATTGCTGACATAGCTGTGGGGTCTGATAGTAAACATAATGAAAATAAAAATAATGAAAAAACAATTGAAGAAATGAGAGGCAATGGTCTACCAAAATTCTAAAATTATATTTTAAAAAAATTTTTTTAGTAATTTTTTTAGTAAAAATTTTTTCTGTCTGTGAGAAAAACAAAAGTCAAATTATTTTTTATAAAAATGTCTTCGCTTATCGAAAATAAATTTTGATTAGACGATCCTCCGTTCGTCAGTTACAATCAAAAAAGAATGATTATATAAGAATTGCTATGAATCCCGGATCTTCCATTAGAGTAAATACTGGAGGTGATTTAATTTTTGAAGTTGATAATCAGCACAGTTATTTATATTTACCTGATTCCTTTTTACACTGTGAATATTCTTTATATAGTGATGCCAATTTTACAACACCATTACCAGAAACCGATAATATTGCACTAGAGAATAATTTCTTTCCAAAATTATTTACACAAATGCGTTTAGATGTTGCAACTCAAAATATAGAAACAATAAGTGATTCTCCAGGTGTAATTGATACAATGCTTAGATTTGTAACAATTGGTGAAAGTAATAAAAAGCATGAAATCGAAGGTTGGTTTCCTGATACTAATGATGGTATAATTGTTGATGATTTAACTCACGCTGGAACAGATGCAGCAGGAATTGCGAAAGATGTAGAAAATATTGCAAAACATTTAAATAAAACAAATAATGATGCATGTAAAGAAAGACGTGAATTTAACAAGAAAAGTAAACAGACAGTAAATTGGTCATTGTCTCCATTATTCGGATATTTAGATTATGATAAAATATCATATCAATTCAAATTTAAATTAATAATTCACCGTACACCAAATAATGAATTAATCTTTTTTGGTAAAACTCGAAAAAAGGCATATTTAAAAATTGATAGACTTGAATGGTGGATTAAGCATATTACTCCTAGTTTAGAGGTTGAAACAGCTATTGCAAAAAGATTACGATTATTACGATAATTATTACGAAATATTACGATTAACAAAAAAAAGTATTACATAAGTAAACCAATGATAGAGAATATTCAATTACAAGAAGAAAAGAATGGCGGGATTCTCCCATTAATTCCACTAATAATATGTGGCATAGCAGCAGCAGGAAGTGTTGCAGGTGGGACAGCTGGTATTGTCCAAGCAGTAAATAAAAATAAATCAGAGAAGGCAGCATTAGAAGAACAAAAACGTCATAATAGAGAGTTAGAGAAAGTTGCTAGGGGTGACGGAATAGTAGATAATTTCATTAGTAAATTAAAATTAGTTGATGAAGGAAAACGAGTTCTTAAAAATATTCTCCACAATGTTGATGATTTAATTGAAATTAAAGAAACTAAAGATGGTTCTGGAAGATATCTAAGTCCTAGCATGATTCGGTAAAACTTCTATTATATCTTTTAAAATGAATTCTACAAATTCCGAAAATTTAATTAAATTAAAAATTGCTAACTTAGATTTATTGAATTATCTCTTAAAAGTACATAAAACCTCAAATTGTAAAATTTATGAAGGTAACGACATACAAAAAGCATTAGAAAACTTTCCTGGATTTATTTGGAGTAAATATTCGAAAGAAAAACATCTTCCTGGTCATTCATATACCGGTCCAGGAACTCGATTAGATATAAGACTAGATGAGAATAATAATCCGAAACCAGGTGAAGAACCAATAAATAGAGTAGATGCCGCAGCTTTCAGACATGATTTAGCTTATCGAAGTCATGACGTAGGTTCTCGTCATGTAGCTGATAGGAAAATGATTCAGGAATTAGATAGTATTCAGAATCCTTCCTATAGAGAAAGAATTGAAAGAATGTTTGTTAAGAAAGCTTTACAAGCTAAAATATTATTCGGTCAGGGTTTAAATGAAACGACAGCAAAGCTGTCTGAGAGCAACGCTCGAACCTACGCGTCCGAAATCCACAAGGAATATAGAAGGCCTAAATATCTATTGAAAGCAAAAGTATTTAATAAAGATGATATTTGGAGTGCTGATCTTATTCATATGCCGAATGAAGGAGGCTTTAAGTACGCATTGACCGTTATAGATTTATATACACGATACGCTTGCGTAAAGCCCTTAAAAAATAAAAGTGGTCTATCAGTTAAATATGCGTTTGAAGAAATCTTTAAAGAAACTAGTAGAAAGCCAAAAAAATTGTTTGTTGATAAAGGGTCGGAATTTTATAACCGAAACGTTCAGCCACTATTTGAAACTGTTAATTCAACTGAAAATGCAGGAAAGGCTGTAGTGATAGAAAGATTCAATCGGACGTTAAAAAATAAATTATTCAAGAAATTTACTGAGCGAGGAAATCAGAAATGGTTGAAGATATTTCCAGGAATTGTAGAGCAGTACAATAATAAAGTTCATTCAGGTATTGATGAAACTCCAAAGAATGCTTCTGACGAACCTGATTTAGTCCGAAAGAAAATATTCGAAAATAATTATTCGAATGAGAGTAATCCGAATTTGCAGAAACTCAAGCCGAAATTTAAAATTGGAGATAGAGTTAGAATATTTAAGTATAAGAATAAATTTGAAAAAGGCTTTGTTGGCTACTGGACTAAAGAAATATTTGAAGTTTGTAAAATAAATCAAACTTATCCGATTACTTACGAAATCAAAGATTTAGATGATGAAAATATCAGAGGCCGATTTTATCAAAATGAATTACAACGAAGCGAGCTTTAACCTTTAGGTGACGCTTTAGCTAGCTAGCTTCGCTTGATTTTTAATTATCATTATTATTATTGGAACTAACGTTTCGGGATGAATTTCCCTTGTTTAATTCTAACATAATATCTAGAAATGGTACTCTTTTTTGTAATTTAAATAAAACATAAAGACATAATTGACTGCAATAAGAAGTTCCCGGTTTTTGAATTTGAAAGGTATTATAAATTCTATTTCCAAGTAATTTTTTGACTTCATTTGTTGGAGGCAATCTATAAGAGTCGAAATAGTAATTATCTCCATTTTTATTAGACATACCTGCAGACCAATGTACACCTTTTTGATCTGACGTATGTAGATTTGTTATGAAATTTATAGTTGGCTTATTTTTAATCAATTGTAATTCGTCTCTCATTAATATGTGAAAATTCTTTATTCCCAATTGATTTGCGATTTTCTTTAGATCAAAATTCGTAGTTGTTTGCTTTCCATATAATTTTAAAAACTCATTTATGTTGCTCATTTTATAATTAAAAAATTTCTTATAGGGACCCCTAGAAGTCAGAAGGGGGGTATTGATTTCAAACTGTTCCATAATTATGACTTTCCTTACTACTTATTCGATTTTGAAATGATTTAATTTAATCTAAATTAAAACGTTACATTGTAAAAAATCGGTTTATTAGTAGAGTTAGTGTTTCGTACATCTTTGATCAACTGCAATTCATTTCTCATCAATAGGTGAAAATTCTTTATTCCCAATTGATTAGCGATCTTATTTAAATCGAAACTCGTAGTTGTTTGTTTGCGGTATATTTTTAGGAAGTCTCTAATGTTACTCATTTTTATAGAAGACAAGATGTTTCTATTATATTCCCGTAAATGTGAAATTAAAAACAACACATGGATATTTCTTTTTTGTTACATCCACTTTGCATACATTCAATTTGGATACATTAAAATGCATGTAAATTTTGTCCACGCGTGGACACGTTTTAATTGGTTGAGGAACTGTATTGTATTTACATGTGCAACAGGAAATAACATTGCATATAAAACAGAGTGGTTTAAAAAATGATAAGTGTTCTTCACAACGCGTCTAATGTTAACGCGTGAACGTGATTTGACTAGCTGAAGCGCTGTATTTTAGCTGAATGGCGCACCATTGTTCAAGAAAATATAATGAAATGGCATAGGTCTAAACATTGAAAATAAAGTGTCGTGCGGCCGTATCGCAGTAACAAAGCGGGGATTCACATCCAATTTCCATTGAATATGTCAGCGCAGTATTGTCGTTAAAAGACGCAACATTGTTTGGGAGAAGAATGGAATCATTTGGAATTCACATAATTTCTTTACACAATGAAAATTCTCCATCCTTTTGTAGTCAATCTTCCGATAACACTAGGTCGCGTTTTTAAAAGTACCATAGAAACAGACACCCTGTAAAGCATAGGAAAATTGTCTGCTAATTTTACCGAAGTTTCATTTGTTATGAAATTCGGTAATTGATCTCATTTTGCTTCAAGAGACTATAAAAATATGTCTTGTCATTATCACAAAGAGATAGAAGATAGTTGATGTGCTTACCGATAAAAATTTTACACATAACACTGAGTGAAATGCTTCTTTTTTCATGCAACAAGAATTTGCGTAAGTTTACAATTGTATTATCCTCTCCATTTGGCTCTATGAAATCACTCAAAGAATCTGTAAATTCATGCCTCTCAAAATATATTCCTCTTCAATTCCTCTCGTAATTTTTTCATCCTCCCTGGCAACGATTGTTTTCTTCTATCTTCAAATTAATCTTGACTGATTTTGAGAAATATATGACGAGAGCGTTTTAACACAACCTTCACTGACAAGAAGCACTGTTAAATTAAATAAGTCTTCAGCACAATTGTTTGAAATAGCCATATCGATTATTGTTGTTGTGTATTGTTTCACGGCACTGTAGCTGGAGTAGGATTTGCTGAATAGACATTCCACGTCTTACAAATGTCTAAGTGGATGTAGCAGCTGTTTGTTCTTTAATACATTGTTTCCTTTCAAATGTTTGAGTGGGGGGTCACAGCTCTTTGCTCTGAAATGCCTTTTCTTCATAAATGCAAGAAGCAGATGTTCTCTACAATTAAGTGATCATCTGACTGCAAAGCAGTAGCAACAACAGGAATTACTAAAACACCTGAAGATATAACAATTGTTAAAGTACCTAAACTTATTGTTAAGAATATGCCAATTCCTTCAAATATTTTTAGTCACATAATTTTAGTTATCTCATATTCTAAAAACCTCAAAGATGGATAAAATTCATAAATTTAGACGTTTTTAAAAATACCAATTTTTCTGATGTTGTGTCCTAGAACGGTCATGATTTAAGCGAGAAAATTGTAATTCTCAAATTATGAGATTCTTGACTTTTCTGATTTGTTTCGGTGTCCTGGAACGGTCATGATTTGAGCAAGAAAAATGTCAAAATCACAAATTTGAAATTCTTAACTTTTGTGATTTTTCGGATTCCTGGAACGGTCATGATTTTCAAAGTAAAAAATGATCTTAATCTCAAATTTGTGATTCTCAACTTTTCTGATTTTTTCGGTGTCCTTGAACGGACATGATTTTCAAATTAAAAATGATCTCAATCTCAAATTTGAGATTCTTAACTTTTATGATCTTCCGTGTCCTGGAACGGTCATGATTTTAAGGGCGGGTGAAAATTGTAATTCTCAAATTTTGAGATTTTGAAAAATTTGAAAAATTGCGTATTTTTAAAAACGCCTAAATTTATGAATTTAGGTCTTCATAACCTGAAAAAATGACCAAAGTTCATGAATTTAGTCGTTTTTAAAAATACCGATTTTTTAAAAAATGGTACTTTTTAAATGGTCTAAATTTATGAATTTAGGTCTTAAAAACCTGAAAAAGGGTTAAAATTGATGAATTTATGTCGTTTTTAAAGATACTATTTTTTTGAATTTTATGGTGCCCTGGAACGGTCTTTTGACCGTTACTGAGGTTGCGCTCTCCAAGGTGTCGTGGTGTGCCGGCCAGGCTGGCGTGATGTGCCGGCCAGGCTGCGCGGCCGCTCCCATCGTGTTTCTCGTCAAACGTTGGGTGAACACCCGACCGGCGCCCCCCCTTCTGGAACGTCAGAGTTGCCAGAGGTTGCGCTCTCCAAGGTGTCGTGGTGTGCCGGCCAGGCTGCGCGGCCGCTCCCATCGTGTTTCTCGTCAAACGTTGGGTGAACACCCGACCGGCGCCCCCCTCCCCTCGATAAAACGACAGAGTGTCGTGGTGGACTTGGGCGACCGCCAGGTTTTGACTTGGTGCTATAGTGTGTTAGGATTTTCGTGAAATCTGATAAATTTTCGGTTGAAAATGGGATGTTTCGAGTGGAAGCGGTGCTCGGAGGACTTTGCAAATGTGATTTTTGGACTCAGCGTGAAATTCTGCATCTGTGGTGTGATTTCCAGCTCAATCGGCGAGAAAAAATGTTCAACTTCGGAAAAACGACAGAGTTAGAATGTGGGTTGGTTTTGGGCTATGGAGTCAAAACGAAGCATCGGATGGGAAAACGGAGGCCAGATTTGGATTCAGAGTCAAATTCTGCATCGGTATGGTGAATTTGAAAGCAATCGGAGAGAAAAAATTTTCCCTGACGTCCCCCCCCCGGCACCGATCTCCCAATTTTGGTTCTAGTGATCGTAGAAAGTCGTGCAATAGCTCGTTTGAAAGCTAAGAATGAGACAAATTCACTGAAAGAAACGGCTTGTTCATCTGTCTTCGTTTAGATGTGAGACGCCATTTAAGATTTAGGAGATTGGCGAAAAAAACGACAGAGCTAGAATTTTGGACGTTTTGGGCTGTAGCGCCAAAACGAAGCATCGGATGGGAAAACGGATTTCAGATTTGGAATCAGCGTCAAATTCTCCATCAACATGGTGAATTTCAAGTCAATAGGAGAGAAAAAATTTTCAACATTTTTCGAAAAAACGACAGAGTTAGCGGCGAATTTGGGTCGGTTTTGGGCTGTAGAGTCAAAACGAAGCATGGGATGGGAAAACGGAGGCCAGATTCGGATTCAGCGTCCAATGCTACATGGAAATGGTGTTTTTCCAGCTCAATCGGAGAGAAAAAACTTTCGCTGACGTCCTCCCCCTCCCTTCGGCACCGATATTCCAATTTTGGTTCTAGTGATCGTAGAAAGTCGTGCAATAGCTCGTTGGAAAGCTAAGAATGAGACAAATTCACTGAAAGAAACGGCTTGTTCATATGTCTTCGTTTAGATGTGAGACGCCATTTAAGACTTTGGGAGATTGGCGAAAAAACGACAGAGTTAGAATTTCACAAGAAATGGCTCCAGCGGGCAAACGAAGGCTCGCATTGGTAAACGGAGGCCAGATTTGGAATCAGCTTGATGTTATTGTCCAATGAGGATCATCATCCAATGAGAATCAAGCATTTCTATATAAATTGCGAGCCTTCCACAGTGAGAATCATTCCATCGTTGAATCGCACGAGTGACGGACGCACATTTTCTCTCTCTCTATTCTATTATCCAACTAAAATGTTAAGTCGCTACTTCCCTCCCTCTCCTCCCTTGAACGTAAGCTTAATACAATCTTTTTCATTTTCAGGCATCTACTCCATCTGTTGCACTAGTAGGACAAAATGGAGGTCAAACGATACAAGGTTCGCTACGATCAGATCATCTACAACTGAGGCCAGTGGAAGAAGCAACCAAGGTACATAATCCTACACCGCTACAGCGTAAATTTAAACAAGTCTTGCGTTATGACGATCATAGCGTAGTACTCCAAACGGGAATGCTCCCTTCCACGGATGTCAAGATAATGCGCAATCAGTATGGGGACTACATACTAATCCCCGTGAGTCCGTACATTCGCCGCCAACTTGATATTATTGAGGAGTACGTGACATTAAATATGGACATTCCTACTCCTCTTGCTCAAGAGTGGAAGGCTAGAGATGACAAGGATACTCCCTATAGAAAGATTTGGGATGGTAATCACATTTGCCTACCGGTATCACATTGGTGTACTTACTATAAGAAGGAGGGAGATCATTCAACATCCATCACATGCGACGAGCTCGGAGAAGGTACTTGGGATATCCTTTTCAAAGTGAATGGGCTATATTATGGTCGGCACAAGGATAATAAAATAGCCTCTCTCTCCATGCATATGGAATCCATCCTATATATTCCAAAACCACCCAACGTGGATGACATAATTGATCAAATCCTTAACAGCAGTGGTACGAAGCGCAAGTCGGAGAAGAATGCTGCCTCAAAACGCAAATAAAAGAAGGAGAATTACTAGTCCTTTCCTAACTCTACCCTATGACAATTCGCTTATGTGCTTTGAGTGTCGTAGACGTGGTCTTATTAGATACATTTTACTTCTTCGTTGCCATCATATCATTTGTGTATTTTGTCGTGAAAAGCATCGATGTAATTCTTCATTTTGTAATATGTTATAGAACGTTTCCTTAGATGTGTAAATTTCCGTTTTAGGCTTCTATCATCATTTTTATGGATTGTGAGGGTGAACCTGTACAGGAGCTCAGTGCTATTGCTATGAACAATTGGACATATCAGATTGTTGCGGAACGACTGCGGAACATTACATTTTCATAGGCAAAGTTTAAAAGGAGCTGTTCAAGATTATGTGATAAATTTTCATAAACATGAGACCGACATCGAAGCAGTGGTCGATGATGCTAGCACTCTATTTCTAGAGTTAATGAATACATTCTCTGATAGCATTGTCATGGCGCGATTAGTTGCGAAAATTAAGTTTAGTCATTTTGGAAACGAAGAGGTGGAAACTCGCTCTTTTCATTTTGCTTCTTATTCAATGGAAGTGGTAGATCACCCCACAGAATTTTTTAAAAGACATATGATAAAAATTGCTGAACGTCTTAACGCATTTAACCATCTTGGCAGCAGTCTAGTGATTGAAGCGATTTCAGATATTCACATTCAACTTTCTATAAAGAAAAATTGAAAATGCAGTGGTACTTGATTGTAGCACAACTGGTTTTCGAGCTATGTCTGCTCACTCTCGAAGTATATTCCTTCTGTACATGCGTCAATTATTTAGAAAAGGCTAGCAAATTCATATCTTCAAAAAAACTTGCTATAGACATCAGTAACGGTGAAACTATGTGTTGCGATGTATGTAAGCGAAAGGATGGAAATGAAAAGCGCATCTTCAAGAGATGCAAGCATGCTTTTTGTCAACGCTGTTTCATACGTAATTGCATTCAACTTTGCAAATGTTACCACTGTGATATTGCTCATTTCGAGTGTCACTTATGCCGCAATAGTTAGCACCTATGCAAATGTGGTAAAGACAGGTTTTAGCAAAGACTAACACAGAAAATGGCGAAACGTAAAATGACGAAACGTAAAAGTCAAAAGTCTTCAAAGTTCTCTTCAGCCATTCAAGCTCTCCGACGAATGAAAGCAAATCAGCGATACAATGCTATACGACATGCTAACGATAAATTCATTCGTGAAATTATTTCTCATTTGAGAAAGTTGATGACGAAGAAATTAGCACCAAAACAACGAAACTTACTTAAGCGATATGCTACGAAATTGCGTTTCATCTCCAATCCTTAAGTCACCCTTCAAAGAAAGAGGGAAACTCTAACACAAAAGGGCGGTTTCCTTCCAGCGTTACTACCGATGCTAGCTCCTATCGTGGGCAACGTATTGGGTAATATCTTTGGCTCTAAGCGTTAATTATGCAAATGTTGAATCTCAAAGTAATAAAATGGATTTCAGACTTCAATGTGATAAAGTTCTGACTGTATCAGGTTCATCTCATGCAGGTAAAACTGTTTTCACGCTGAATTTATTGGATAAAGGAAAGGGAGTTGTTTAAGGAACCTATAAATCGAGTGATTTGGTGTTATGGTATTTATCAACCGTCGCTGTTTCAGGAATTGCAAAGTCGCAACTTTATTCGACATGAAGGAATTATTCCAGTGGATAAACTTCAGTCTAATGATGTTGTTGTATTGGATGATCTATTAAAAGAAAGTAAGAATTCCAAAGATGTTACAGATATGTTCACTCGCGCAGCACACCATAAAAGGTGCTTTATCATCTATATCACACAAAATTTGTTACCTGATGGAAAAGAAGCTCGTACACGAAACCTGAATACACACTATTATGCTATTTTCAAGAATCCGCGAGATAAAAGTCAATTTGAAATTTTAGCGCGACAAGTTGCACCCAGAGGATCAAAAGCCTTAATTGAAATTTTTCAAGCAGCTACTGAAAGACCATACGGTTACTTATTCATTGACTTTACGCAAGAGTGTCCGGAAGAATTTAGATTTCGAAGTGATATTTTGAAAACTCCCATGATTATCTACAAACTATGAGTTCTTATTCTCGCATGATTGTTATTCCTCAGGATGAATATGTACAATTGACTGCCATGCAGCAAGTAAAGCAACCTCTTGCAAATCAAATGTATAGGAAAGAAATAGATTATCAGCAAAATGTTCACATCAAAGATCCACATCGTGCTGTATTATTACAATCGGAAACTGTTGAGCAATTGAAAAACTTGAAGAATAAGATGCGTGACTCTGTATCGACTGCTACACCTTTAGCATCTCGCGCACATGCCATATCTCTTTTCAACAGTATTGAACCCCATCTCAATGTAAATGATAGAGGAGAAATCATTACAGATGAAAATAAAGTGATTGATGCTTCACGTTATGAAGACTTGATTCAGTATGCGACACGTAGAAAGCGCCGTCAGGGCTATGTTCCACCTGGTTGGACATACTTTCTTAAACTATTGAAAAAGCATAATGTGCCAAAATTTGCTTTGAATAATGAGACATTGAAAGAACTTGATTCAACAGTGGCTACTGCTCCAATGCTTCAGACGATGAAAATGCCAACAAATTGGTTTAAGACGTCACCTGCTACATCCCCTCCCACACTCACTAAGCAAACAAGAGGAAGAACTCGACGTAGATCTACGCCACCACTAAAACTAGTAAAAGGAAAACGTAAAACAGCTCCTCCCAAGAAATACATGTTCTCAGACTATTAATATGAAGCAGATGTGTTGCTTGCCATGTAATGAGCCGCCAGAGGTGAATGTCGTTGTCACTTGCACTTGCTGCGCCAGCTCTCACAATGAAACCCCTAAGCAATGTGAACACGATCGCAAAACCGCTAAAGCTAAATGCTGCAGTTGTTGTAAATGTAGAAAGGCAAGAAATCAAAAAGATGAGAAGGAGGAAAAAGAGTCAGTCGTCATCGACTGAGCGTTTGAAGTCAATCTATTATGATGTAAAACATCCAGCAGGATTTGCATCGATCAAGAAATTGTCAAAAGCGAGTGGTCTTCCACAGTCACAAGTGAAACGATGGTTAAAGGGTCAGGCTACCTATACACTCCACAAACAAGCGAAAAAGAAGTACCGTACCCGCCATTATATTGTTCATAACATTGATGAACAGTGGCAAGCAGATTTGTGTGATGTCGCCTCCATTTCAAAACATAACTCGGGCAATAATTTTATTTTAACCGTCATTGATATTTTCTCGCGTTATGCGTGGGCTCAACCTTTAAAAACTAAAGAAGGGAAAGGAGTAGCAAAAGCATTCCAAACAATTTTTCGAGAAGGTCGCATTCCAAAAAGAATTCAGAGTGATCAAGGAAAAGAGTTTGAAAATCAGCATGTGACAAGATTATTTGAGAGGCATGACATTGAGTTGTTTAGTGTAAAGAGTGCTTATAAAGCTGCACTCGTTGAACGTTTTAATCGCACATTAAAAAATTGCTTGTGGCGACATTTTACTGCCAACTTGACACAAAATTGGACAAAGGTTCTACAAGATACACTCCATGCCTACAATCACTCTATCCATCGTTCTATTGGACTCAGACCAGTAGATGTAAATGCTGACAATGTAGATAAAGTGCGCGAATCATTCCAACGTAAACGCACTCATGTGAAAAGTGATGTGAAAATTGGTGATAAAGTTCGCATCTCAAAAGTGAAAAGTGATTTTGCTAAAGGGTACCTTCCGAATTGGACAGAGGAGGCATTTACAGTATCAAGGATTGATCAAAAAGACTCTCCCACCACTTACAAGTTGAAAGATTACGATAATGAAGAAATTGAGGGTAGCTTTTACCGCGATGAGATTGAGGTAGTCACTGAAAGTGAAACATATTTGGTAGAGAAAATCATTCGATGTAAAAAACGACAAGGTGAAGAATGGTGTCTTGTTAAATGGACTGGTTATCCTTCAAGTATGAACTCTTGGATGCGTCGTGCCGACATCTTTCATCTAAGTGATCGACAGTGATTCATGCAAAGTTGTAACTAACAATGTTTAGGGTTTGAGCTATGAATCCAACTGCCTCATTTTATTCACGACCCTCCTATGTAAGTGGTGGAGGACAAATTTACATCGGCGCTCGCCGCCAACGTGGAGGTAGCATACTTGGTGCACTGAAATCTGTTGTAGCACCTCTCATATCCAATGTCGGAAGATCTTTAAAACGAAATGTTTTAAGTAATGCCGTTGGCTTTGCTGGTGATGTTGCTAGTGATCTTTCCAGAGGTAGAAGTTTTAAGAGCAGTTTGTTGAATCGTGGGAAGGAACGCGGTTTAAAAACATTGAAGAAGACCTTTGCTGGTGTTACTCAAGGAAAGAAATCGCCTAAACGAATGAATAAAGGAAGGAGGAAACATCGCGGAGCTGGTAAGGTGCGATCTTCAGTCAAAAGGCATTCACGCAAACGTCGCAGAGGCTCTAATCATTCATCAGGCGCTAAACGACGACGCTGCTATAACTTCTAATCATGGAGTGTAAAACTTCCGGTTTTTGTTTGTTCGATCAACAAGCCATACAGACAGATATTCTTAGTTCAAGTATTGTAGATTATCATCCTCGAACAGCTGAGAATGCTGGCCCCATTGAATTTGTTATTCCTGGTGGTAGTGATGACTACATAGATTTGAGTTATGCGATGCTTGATTTGAGGTTTAGAATTCAGCAAGCAGATGGAACTGCTATTGACGATACACATAAAGTTGGACTGAACAATTTACCATTGACTACTTTACTTCGCGATGTTTCTCTAACGATTGGAGAGCAGCAGGTGGAAGGTGGTCAAAGCGATTATCCCTATAAATTATATTTCAATCATGTATCACAGTTTCATCCAGCAGCACAAAAAAGTCATATGGAAGCCATGGGATGGTATAGAAATGAAGCAGGACAACTTGATACTGAAACAAACAGTGGCTTTGTAAAGCGATCTGCTATGATTAAAGATAGTAAAGTATGTCAGCTATATGGTCCGCTGAATTTAGACTTCTTTAGACAGTCAAAGTTTTTACTCTGTAATACCAGCATGCGACTCAAGCTGACATTGAATAAGCCTGAATTTGCGCTGAATGCATTTGCTAAAGTTGACAATTTTAGAATTCATGTGGAAGATATTGCACTTTACATTCGTCGAGTAGTACCGAATCCAAGTGTCATTAGAGGACATGCTGAAGGTCTTAACCGCCAAAATGCCATTTACCCCGTTCAGCATACAAAGCTTCTCACCTTTACAATTCCGAAAGATCAAAAGAGTTTCATGAAAGTTGGCCTCTTTCCATCGGAAGCACCGAAGCTCCTCATGGTGGCAATGGTTGAAAATGATGCATTTAATGGTAATATAAAGAAGAATCCTTTCAATTTTAAACACAATCAGTTAAGTGAAATTGCTTTACGTGTAAATGGTGTGAGTCATCCTGGTCCACCCTACAAACCAGATTTTGCTGCGGATCAATTTATGCGCAGTTATGTTGATTTTATGGATGTCTTTGGTTTTTACAATACGGATGACACCAACGGACTCACTATGAAAGAGTTTAAGAGTGGATATACTATTTATGCATTTGATTTGAATGCTGACAGCGATATTAGTGCACTCTATCGTCAAGCGAACGTGCCTCATAATATTCGTTTGGATTTGATGTTCAAAAGAACACTACCTGAGACGATCAATGTATTAATTTATGCAGTCTTTGATTCAAACATTGAAATTACAAAGTATCGTGACGTGATTCTTCAGTATAATCGTTAATGAGTTGGTTGACTGCTGACGATATTAAGACTAAAGTGCAGCGTAATGCAGACGAAGCGACGTTGAAAGCTTTCGATAATGTCTATTCACTCGATACCTTACCACCTGCAGTAAATCACTATCCCATCTTTATTGTGCTAAACACTCATTCGCAGAATTTAGGCGGTGAGCATTGGAAAGCGATCTTTATTGGAGAAGACCGACGTGATGAACTATTTGACTCTCTTGCTCAACCTCCAAATATACCAACACAGCAGTGGTTGAGAAAACATACGCGTCAATATCAGCGAAATGAACGCATACTACAACATCCACTTTCATCAACGTGTGGTGCTTTTGTACTGTACTTCATCTTAAAGCTTTCGTACTTTACATGTATCTCGATTTGTATCTGTTATTCAAAACTTTTCATGTAATCCATCCTCTAATGAAAAAATGATTTGTAAGTTCTATCATGATTAGAAATAAAAACATCATGTTGGAAAAATTGTTTTTTATTTTACAATCCGCTGGGTACGTACATACTCGATGAGATAGTCTAGGATCACATTTGCTTGTACATGAGATTTTAGTCCAGTAATGATCACTTTACTATTATGAAAGATTGCAACATGCACAGGTAACCAACAACTAGTGAGAGCTGCAGGAAAAAGTTCGGGTTCATAACACAAATTGTAACTGCTGGTACGAATCTTCAAAAATGATACACTTTCACTCAATTGAGTAGAGATCACCATATTGTCCACAGTCAGATTCGACATCACACACCTCTCCCTCTTCCATATCCGACGTAGTAGTCTCTGTAGCTCTAAGCGCATTGACTGCGCCGATCAATGAGAAAGGGCGCCGAGAATCTGTACAGTCCCATTTGGGAAGAGTTGAAGATTCCGTGAATTGTTCATCTTCACCACTAACATTTGAGGTCGGCCCGGGTAATACTTGCTGTTTGGAAGGTGTTTGTGTAGTGTTGTGAGATCGATTTTGGTTTAGAGTCTGAAGCGACGGAGAATGTTGACGATGGTGTAGCGATGGCGCTTCATGATGAAGGCATGAGTAAATTGAGCGATGTACCTTCCTTTCATACTTTTCCCAACTACCTTGATGAAATGTGAAGTTAGTATGGAGTTGGGAATGATAGAGTTGAATTGGCCGTTTGTTGACGCGCAACCATATGCGATTTCCAATACGTGAATGTCTTTTCATATAGAAGTATTTCAAATCCTTGATGATATGATGTAGAGACTGAAAATGACGATAAGATAAAGCAAACTCTCTTCTCACATTTCCAGTTGAATCTTTGAAATAGACGTTTCGATCATGATCCGTTTCAATACGTTGTAGGGAATCTAATTTCCAACTCATGGTGCGTGGTAGTCATGTCTGATTAAGATTTGCATAGTAGGGCGATGAACTCATGACGAATAAATGTCATGATGGAGCGATGTATGTATCTTCTATACTTCTCCCAATTGTATTTGCGAAATGAGAAACAGTTTGCGGAATGAGAATGGCAGATTTGAATTTCATTTCTGTAATGTTGAAGCCAAACTTGATCACCCAAGGAGATGAATCTTAATGTTTCAAAATATTCCAAATCCCTCATGATATCATTGAGGTTGACAAATTGTCGCCATGTTAATGTAATACCTCTTGATGTATGACCATGAGAATTTTTGAAATGCACTTTTCCATCACGATCAACTCTGATATATTGTAGAGAGTCCAAAATCCAAGTCTTCATGATGTTGTGCAAAGCCGCAGATCAGCAATATAAAAATGTCGTTTTATCATATTTTGCTTAGGAATGCGGCCACAAATAGATTTGCCAGTAATCGAGCGGCACTCTTTTCTACTCCCATTGATCGTACACAACAGCTAAATGGAAAGTGGGAAGTGGGTGTCACTCAACTCGTTCGTAGCAACTGTGTCTATACTTTTGATCATGAGGTGATGACTATTAATATGAAACGCACAGCTGCTTACCAATGTGAAAAGGGCTGCCGAGTATACATTCCACAGTGGCCAAAGAAAGATCTCTTATCATGTAAAAAGTTTATATATGATTTCCTGAATAAAGCGTGTAAACATATTG
The DNA here is from genome assembly GCA_907163375.1 of Prostheceraeus crozeri. Lineage (NCBI taxonomy): Eukaryota > Metazoa > Platyhelminthes > Polycladida > Euryleptidae > Prostheceraeus > Prostheceraeus crozeri. Next base: position 98,516 of record CAJQUW010002356.1, on the reverse strand, counting down.
TCCAATTTACTCCGCACAATGATGATCATAATTATGTACATCATGTAGTTGAGAAAGATTGGATTGTTGGTTTAAGTCCAAGTTTGAGAAATGATTTAGGTTACCTCGCTAGCGCCTTAACAAGCTATGATAATTATAACGTTAATTACCACCCAAGTGGTTATAAACAGTTAATATATCGAGAGGAAGCTTATTATGTAGATCTTATTCCAAAAAATGAGAAGACGTTGGTGAAGAAGATTGTGATTAAGCCAAGAAAGACAAACATGACTCCTGAAACATTATTGAAGAAATTTAATTATCTCCTTCAAGTTGATGGTAAACAAGTGGCAACATTGACTTATATCAAATCATCTAATCATATTGCAATAAGTAAATTAAATGATGATGATGATCTAGTATTAGTTCGTTCAAAAGATTTTCATCAGTTCCTACGACATCGTTCTGCAGCTGTTCATGGAAAATTTGATATGCAACATTTGCCATGTGAAAGGTCAAATCAATTTGATACAGAATGGACCGTATCTTTATACAGAAAGTGTGTAGAGCCTTTAGGTGGTATCTTACATGAAACAAGAGTGTTGATGCCTCGCATTATTACTTCAGTTAAACTGGTTGTAGATTATTTAAATGAAGTGATTAATGAGCAACATATTTCATTTTCTGAAAAAGAAGATGCTTTGTCTCTCACTATAAGTGGAAAAGGTATTGAACTAATTATGGATAAAACTCTAATGGACATTTTGGGTTTTGATCAAAATATCTTTAAAAGTGGTACTGTAACCAAAGCTAGCGCAGACATGTCGCTATCGCGTCGTATTAACTATTTTCAGATATATTCCAATATTGGTGAATGTGTACGTGTGGGAGATGTTGAAGCTCCATTGCTAGCAATGATACCATACAAGCCAAAAAGCTGCAGTATTTTATCTGAGCATACTTTCAAGAAAGTGCATTATACAAAACTGAAATCAAACTACATCCCACAAATTGATATTGCAATTTATGACGATGCTGGTGCGTTGATTCCTTTTCATAAAGATGCTGTAACAAGTATCACACTCCATTTCCGAATGAAGAGTTAATGCAAAAGTATGCTAATATATTTTTCCAATGTGATTAGTATGGAAAGTGAAAATAGAGATTCGTTTCTAATTTACTTACCCAGTAATGCTTCTATGAATAAATTTCCCAAAAATAAACCATCAGACTATCGAGTAGAATTAAATCGCCCACTACATTTAGAAGGTGAATGGGAGGTTGGCGTTTCTAGTATTTGCTATGATAGTAATATTCAGAATGTCAATGATTTTGAAGAAATGATATTGACTCCTCGCACCCATGATGGAATAACGATGAATAATGCATTCCAGTTCCCATACAATTTAACATCAGATGGAAAGTGGAACTATGAATGGATTCAGATAAAATCAGATTATTATGGTCCATTTGGGAATGAGAAAATTATTAAGGCATTCAACAGTGGTAATACTTCCATCATGAAGAATAAAAATCAGTAAGCTTATGAGTTTACTATCTATCATTGGAGTGGGAGACAGTTCCTCCGCTTTCATTCTTTTACTAAAGGTCTTACACTGAGGTTGGATAATGAATTCTATCCGCATCTCGGTTTTGGCGATGGACTACATCTAACGTCAATTGCTACTGCAAATGTTAAAAAAGCTAAAAAAAATCGAATCAACAAATTTCATTATAAATTTTAAATATTTGATGAAGATGTTGTAGAATGTGAAGAACGCATCATTTTGAAAAAGTGTGGTGTTCAACCTTTATCACTTATTGAGTTAGTAAAACGATGGAATGAGACTGTGGGTAAGAAGTATGGAGAGAAAATTATGGCGGACAAAAATAAGTTGGTTATTCAGAAATATAATGACAAACTTACAGTTTATTTCTCTCCAACCTTGCGTCATTTTGTAAGACATTATACACCTATTATTGGAATCGGTGTGGTGTATGCTTCTCATGAATATCACACTAAAGCTGATTCAGTTAATGATGAATGGTGGGTGGACATCTATGGCGATCGCATCAAGAAAATTTACCAGTCTTATCAAGAATCTAAAGTTGCTATCAATATAATGCCGCCTCTATATCATACAGTTGAAAGCTTCATTCATGTAGTAAATCCTTATATACAACAGAAGTTGAAGCATGTGATGAAAAGTAAATATGATGTAAAGACACACCACATTTCGTTTTCAATTGAAAATCACACGTTTTTCTGAAACTAGGTGATGACATTCAATGTCAATTGAGTAAAAATTTGAAAAAACTCTTTGGTTTTTCAATGCTACAAAATATGTTTACTGCTGCGCATACGATTGGTATAGAAACACCAATGACACTTGATAAACATGAACAACACCTTTACATTCAAAGTGATTTGATTCTAACTATTTCTGTTGGCGAGGAAAAAGAACACATTTTACGTGATTTCATTCATGATAAGGATGCTTTATATGGAATAGTCGAGAAGATGTTTCAACCCATTTTCTACCATCCTGTTATCAAACAAACTATACCCTCTATTTCCATCAAAATTACAAATAGTCTACATGAGTGCATCCATGTCAAAGATACTAAATCCCTCGTAACTTTAGTGTTTCGGAAAACAAAGTGAAGTCATTGTGATATGTTTATTGAAATAAAAATATGTATATGAAAAAGTCTTTTCACAGATATAGGGGCAATGGGCTGACTGTAGGCATATATTCACAAGGAAGAAACAATCTAATGCGATACATAAAACAGCAATGTTTATCTACAGAAATCAACATGAAAATACTAAGTTAAGGATGATTATGCTAAGACGTCTCCTGAATGTGGTAGTGTGAGTTTAATTCTTTTGGGTGGTGGTATGTTTGTGTCAGGATGTCCATGTGGAAGAGATATGTTATGTTCTAGCCAGCACCTCTTATCCTCCCATGCTGAAAGCGCCCGTTTCCTAAAAGTATGAGTTTTGATCTCATGCGACTTAGATTTTAAGATTGTCATATTGACAAACGTTATATTTTTATTTCTATAGGCTTCCCTGAAATTTTTATGTTTCATGTTAGAGACCAATGATCTTGATATTCCTTTAGCACGCTTAATACTATCGTCGCTATCCTTTAATTTCATACTGTACATTTTTGGGCGGAGGAGAATCATTTCATCTATTTCCTTCCTTGCTGTCTCATCCTTAAAGCAGCCAAGTTTTGCCTTATTTTTGATGGAGTAGAGTGGGTGATCAGTAGGATAATTTGATGTATCAAAAAATCTTTCTAAAGATTTTCCTACTTCATTGAAATTTAAATCTTTTTGAGTGGTAATACCTAGGAAGAAACTATCTGTATCACCACCCAACAAACGAACCTCTTTTACGATAGGACATGGTTTTAGTAAACGAGTTGGTACATTTCAAGCTTAGAGTAATCTAGTACAGCTTCGCCAATATAGATGGGTATGCACAACTCAACTTCAGATTTGATCATTTTAACACCTACAAGGTCCTCATCGATAATGTCTCTATCGATGAATAGAGGTGATGAGACCAATTTCTTAAATTTTGTAACATCATTGACTAGTTTATAGTTTACACGTTTTCTAACATCCTCCATCGTCTTACCAAATAGACTATTATTTTTATACTTATGAAAATCTTTTTCAAAATTATTTTGGGTTGGTGCACGTTTCTGGCGGTTGCTATCAATATATGGTTTGAGGAAGGCTTTCTGTCTAAATTTAATAATGCGGTGAACTGACTTTAAAATCATACCCATTTAAATAAAATTTTAAGATGCTAAAGTGGACTAGATAGTTTTCCTTATCATATTGGGTGAGTAAAAGTTTGCGGCAAGGCTTATAGTCGGGTTGATCGCATGATTCTAAATCTTTATGAAATTGTTTCATAAAATCTTTGGTCACTTCACCTGATTCGGGTGCGAGTGGAAAATCTGCGGTTTTATTTTTAATATTATTTGGATAGATTAGATCTATCTCAAAATATTATCCCCAATCACCTTCATCTGGAATTGCTAGTATGTTAGAAGGGTTGGAGAGATGCTGAATTTCACTATCATCTAACCAGCTAAACTCAGAGTGAGGGAGTGGTTTGGATAGTGAACTACCATATAAATTATTTTGGTCATAATACTTAAGATGAGTCTGATCATCGCCTACTAATTTTGATTTTAACCTATGTTTATTTACAAATGTGAGACCACCGCGAATTCCTCGTTCAAATAAATTATACATCTCTGGATCTTGTAAGAGATGAATGGTCTCACCAGTCATTTTAAAAGCAGACTTAAATGACATGGCTGGCAGACTGACAAAGTGGACGGGATCTAACTTATCTTCTTCTAATGCCACTCGTCGAAACTCCTGAAATACATCAGCCAAAAAAATACATCTAACTTAAGATAGGCAATCATATATTCGCAAAATGTATGGCAGTCAAATTTTATCCATGCATCTTGTGCATGATCATAATCTTCGGTCTTACATTCTGCGCCGGTCAAATCATTTTTAAGTTTATCTATGGGTGGAAGAGAAGTCTCACCGAGTTTACTAATCGCATCAAAATATGCATATGTAAAGACTCCTTTCCGTGTGATGACTTCATCGGTTAGATTTGGATATTGTTTCTTAGGATTTTGTGTCAGTGGAAGAGACTTTAGATTTTGTACGAGAGAGGCCAGTGATGCAGTCATAAATTGGTAGGAATCTAAAATTTTATATCAAAATAGACCGTCTTATTTTCTTTAGTTTTATCGACAGGCACTTTTGCTGTCATGGCCATAAACTTGTCTCTCGTTTGTGCTATTACATCAAGCTTCCACTCTTTCATTTGACCTAAACCTCCTTTTATTATCATATGGCTGTCGTAGCCCTTGAAATTATGGAAAATGACGGGTAATGTACGCCGTTTCATCCTAAGTGAAAAATTGCATTTTGAACATAGTGCGTTTCTAAATTTACCAGTGATGTGATCATGGTCGCGCACTTTCTTAATCTTATCATCATCAAATGTTTTACTACATTTGAGGCAAACGTTGCAACTATCAAATTTTACTTGATCATCTGCTGTCATATACATGATCTGCGATAGAGTTCACCATCATACTTTTGTTGAAATTTTACAGCCTGTTCGAGGAATTGTAGGAATTGGTAAATACAATCCTCACCTTGCCAGACGTGCATTTTATTTTTTCTATTTTGGAAATGGTCATGCCATACTTCATAGCAGGAAATGGCTGCTGGCTTGTGGATGATATCATCGATATAGCATTCGATGTCAGCATAGATGACACGAAGAGGACTTAGTTCATCGCCATTCTCTCTATATGAAAACTCCTTATCTTTGGGCATGCGCTCCATTTGTAGTTTACCTCGCTTACACCATTCGCAATGAGTTTCAAATTTATTTTTACTCCTAAAGTTGCGAATACATCTGTCACAGTAATAAATCTCTGATGAGCTAGAATTTCTTAAGTGGTGGTATAAGCGAGAAATTTTGGGAATACCGCAGTAGTGCCATTCCTCACTATCATCCTGTCTTACTAATAAAAGGTTGACAACGTGGTCACAACAACTCGAACGCGAGTTGTAGCGGACACCCTTCAATCCCTTTTCCCAAACATGGAGAAGTATTTTGATGTTGTTCAATTTTTCAAATTTTTCTATATCTTCAATTTTTATATCTTCACTATTGCAGTCATCAAACTTTAATTCATTCTCCCACTGTTGATGCTTACTCTTACGGTATCGGTTATTCTGTACATCATTATAGTGGAGAATGGAGAGGACGGCATACTTAAAACATTGCGATTCGCAATCTACAGAAATGACTGCTTCTTTATTTCTTAAATTTTTCGGAAGTTTAAAGGAGCCTCGTCCAGAGTAGTTCTCTAATAAAGTGATTTTAATCATGGCGGTCTCAATGCCATCAAAAACGAGACCACTATCACGCTCGTTAAATTTATCTATGTTTAATTTTAACCCTTGGATATGAAAATTTATCCAAGACTCGCAGTCTACAACTTCGGTTGCAGGAGAGGAGGGTATCTGAAACTCCAACCTCTCTACTATTTGACCAGTATGGTGGTCGATTTTTGCATATTTTATTTTGAGATAGATGAGCGCCTTCATTCTAAAATTGACTAAATTGTTGAAGAGCGCACCAATTAAAGATGAATTTTGATGAAACCATTTTTCAAAGTCAGTAATGGTTTCTGAGGATTCCATCTGGTAGTTCCTCACTAAATTATTTATCGACACTTCAGAGAGACGGATAGAGGAGGTGCTGTTAGTATAACTATCGTCACTGTGTGTATGTCGAAGTCTATGTGAAGATAGTTCAAAATGTGACTCAAAAGACTGAATGCATAAATCGCAAGAAAATGAGACATCGTTAACAGAATCATACCCACCTTCGGAGATTGATGCTGACTTAGGTCTACAAACACCTCGCTTGATGTGTCGGGCGAGATCACGCTTCCTCGTGAAGATGTGTCCACAGTCAGCACATTCCCGATCGCTGCACTCCCGCGACAATGTTGAAATCGAGTCGCTGTTGTTATCCGACTCGCTCGAGATGGGACTGGTATCACCTGAAAGAGAAATCATTCTTTCATCTCTGTTAAAGTCTCAGTGTATTGTTACAACCTACCTTCACTCAACAGCTCTAAACTTTCCTCGAGAAGGGAGCGCTTTGATGATGAAGTAGATGCCTGAAATTGAGAAAGATGCTATTAACCTAACGTTTAAGGGAGATGATTGATGAATTCCTTAATTTACCATTTCAACGAAATTAAGTCAAAATCTGATACTTTGATAGTCAGAATGTAGTAGTTGACTCAAACCAAAATATGATACGTCAGCAACGTTAGATTATATTTGAGTGGAGAGAAAAGCTCACTTAGTGTTAATATATCTCAAATATCGAATGAAATCTAGTCTATTTTTCCCTTTTATATACTCCCATACTCAACATTCATTGGATGTTCATTCTGATTGGTTGCTTGTTTATACTTAAGAATTAGGAAACATTTCAAAGTCATTATTCACAGTCAACATGACAAGCCCTCCAAAAACACCGAACACTACATTGGAGTTCTCTTCTCCATGCTCATCATCAAAGACGCTCGTTGCACCAAACGCTCCAACGAAGGGGAAGGTAGAGAATGTGTACCGACTCGACAACATTAGAAAGTTGACATTACCAGCGGACGACGAAGAGGAGAGTGTATGTGAGAAGGAGTGTCCCGACTCAACAGGCGTGAGGTAGAAGTATCTTCAGTACGATACTGATGATGTGATGGAGATCACCAGCACCAAATTCCTCCATCAATTATGGGAATGGTACACCCTTAGCTCCCAGCCACGAACTATGGCGGAGTGGGAATACGTCGACAAAGTGAGGCTCGCGGTAGAAGAACGATTGAAGCAAGTGAACTGTTTTTGTGATCTGTGTGAAGTCAGACTCTGGGACGATATTGACGATGAAGACCTTTTGAAATACATGCCATAATAAATGTTTATTTCGTATTATCTTTGCTTTCATACTGACTTACTTGAATGGGGTTTAAGTGGATGATTTAACCATGTATACTTTTTCATTTGGAAATTGTAGCACACTTAGTTTAACTTGTAAATCTTAAAACATTTCATATGGGCGATGATGATAGAGAAATAGTGTCAAATAAAATTAAGATAGCTGACATGATTCTGGGATAGCAATCGACTGCGATCCATGTGTAAAGAGCTTGTTAGACTACGGAAGAGAGAAGTGTGTTATGTTGCGTGTGGCGCGTGAGTGTCCTTCTATTTCATTCCATTCATCAATTCGTCTCATTGATAGAGACAGGTAGAACTCATGGTTCTCATAACGTATGCAATGGAAAGTTTATAAGGCAACCTTCGACAGTTGGCTAAATGTCGCCCTGGCGCGAATGCATACTACGTTGAGACAGAGGCAATCACTTGCAAACATGACGCAGAGAGGTTTAACAAGATTGACCATTGCCGAATGTCCCTTGCGGTATACATAGCTACGGGTTTCACCGCCGCCCTTTACAGGAACGCCCGTCGAAAGGAAGTATTACACCGAACTTCATTTGCAACGCTCAAGTTGACTGATAGCAGATTCAACTTAATGATAGTATTCGCCAGTCTAAAGACTGCCCAGGGCAAACCGCGTGGAGGTTCTATCATGTCTTGCTCCTTGGTGGCCCTTATGAGAGCCGTTGGTTCGTTCTTGTCGTATCTGAAAATAGAAGGAAAAATAAATGAAATTATATTCAAGTGATAGAGATGATATTAACTTACCATAAATCAATTCAACCGGTTCGTTGAACCTTCGATGGTGGTGGCTGAGGCAAGTATTTGGCCGGCAGTTTCCGCTTGCGGTGGCGCAATTCCTTGATGTCGCCATCATGATTTATTGAGAGATGAAGGCAGCGCATCTCCGCCATCGCCCCGTCGTAGCACTCGAATGTGGTGTCCAAGTCCTCACTCTCAAGGATGACGCTGTCGACGATTCTGCTCTTGATGACGGGAATGTGGAGCGTTGTTCATCTCTCCTCTTTCTTCTGGCTCTCAGTCAGGCTAGTCTTTAGTTGCTCGATTTTTAACTTTGACACCTCTTCCTGAGCTTTTAGTGATTTTATGTACGTCGCCTGCTCTTCAATTCGTTTTTCGCTGGCAAGCGCCCTTTCGCGGAAAGGTTCCAAGTTAATTACTTGGGTCTTGAGGGCCCGAATCTCGGCTACCTGACCCTTCAGGTGGAAATTGTCGTCCCTAAGGGCCGAACATTTGTTTTTGTAACGAGTGAGCTCATCTTTTAATTTCGTGAGTGCATGTTCCTGGCTCACTTTTCCGATCTGCTCATCCTTATTCCAGCTGTTCATCTGCTGCTTAATCCCCTTCTTTACTGGGGAAGGTGCGATCACTTTCTTTTTCGGGGAAGACTGATTTGCCGGTTTTCCTATCTCTTCCGCGTTTTTAGTGATGACGACCTCCTCAGAATCGGAGTCATCTGAGCTGTCCAAATCGCTTAGTGGACCCTTCTCTTCTGCTGTCGATGAGGTAGTGACCGAAGCAGCAGGTTCCAAAATGGTTGCAATAGCCTCCTGTAGTGCTGCGTCTAGATCGACTGTTGCTTCGTTGAAGAAGGGTGCGATCACTTTGCCGATGTCTGATGTCGTATAATTGCTAGCCTTCTTGATCGGACATTCGGCGTGGGCGATGTAAAATGCCTCATGCTCCTTGCCTTTTAAAAATTTCAGGCAATGTGTGCAGCCGGAAATAACGGCTCTTTCCTCGTGAAAGTGAGGAGTATTCTTGTACTTGTTAATGTGGCGTTGGAATTTGCCGCCTCTCTTGATCTCTCCACAAGAGCACTTTTTGAATGAAAATTTTGAAATGCCTCCCACTATCTGTAGAAGGAAAGATAAAATGGAATTACTGACAAGCGACATTGGCAGTCATTTTTATAATCATACAGCTAAATTGTGAGATTGGTGGAAAGTGTCGAACCTTTGAATCTGTTACAGGCATTACTCAGAGGGGATCTTATCCCAACTCCAAGGCCTCGGCCCACAAATCCAACCTCCCGCGGACAGAGCGTGCGTCATATCACTGTGTTGGTGTCCGGACCCTGATTTTGACATGAAAACCAGTGGATTGTTTACAAAGCTTGCAAATTCCAAGCCAAAGCTCGCCTCCCACAACTTTATAAATGTCTTAGTTGAATTCAGCAGGGTCGAAAACCCCAGAAAACCTCCAAAACTAGTGAATTTAAATTTTTCAACTTTTTAGCACTACTTATGAAATTTTATAAGTAGTCTATCACTTAGGGCAGGTCAATAGCGACCGAACCTTTTTTGAATCAAGTCAAACGGACTTGTAGAAGCAAAGTTACAAGCCTTTAAAGTTTTGGAGACTTTTATGACCTGGAGATGAAGGCCATCTCCTGACGAACCTCTAAAGCCTAGTGTACATTAGATGAAGTTGGCATTTAGCAGTTTGCGTTTGTAGTTAAAGTTCGCAGTTTGTCGTCAATCGTTAAAATCATGAAGTTGAAGTTCGCAGTTTGCAGTTACCGTTTGTAGTTACTGCATTTCGTAGTTTATAAAGACGTGTACATATTGAGCGATGAGAATCAAAATGTCAGCTGCTGTGAATAGAAGACGGAAATTGCTACTCCTCCTATATATTACTACCCTTCGAAGAAATTCCCGAAGATGGTGGATCAGACCAATATTTAAACAAAGAAAAATCTACGGAGAGATGCGTCTGTTAGATCAGATGGAGGAAGTTGACTCAGAATATTTCTATAAATACACACGAATGTCGCCGACCAAATTCAACAAGTTGCTAAACATTTTGAAACCAAAAATATCTCATTCAGGACCCAGAGAATCGATTTCTCCCAAGGAACGTTTAGCCATTACCTTACGGTAAGTGACATTATGTACTTACAAAAAACAATTATTTCATTTTTACATTGTTTTCTTGTAGGGTGTTGTCAACAGGCGATTCTTTCCAAATTGTTGGATTTAGTTTTCGAGTTGGATTCAAAACAGTTGGAAATATTGTAAGAGAAGTGTGTGATGCCATTTGGGAAAACTTAGCACCAGAATACCTACGAGTACCGGTTGAAAGTGAATGGGTGCAAATTAGATCTGATTTTTGGAATACATGGAATGTTCCTAACTGCTTAGGATCAATCGATGGCAAGCATTGTACCATCCAAGCTCCAATTAATTCTGGAACTGATTACTTTAATTATAAGAAATTTTTCAGCATCATTCTTTTAGCAGTTGTAGACGCCAATTATTGCTTTAAGATCATCGATGTAGGAGCTGCTGGCTGCCAAAGCGATGGAGGAGTCCTGAGAAACTCCCTATTCTTCCAGAAGGTCGAATCAAATGAATTGAATTTACCGAATGAGAAATGCCTCCCGAATACTTCCGTTTCATTACCTCATTATTTTCTTGGTGATGAGGCATTTCCTTTGAAAACATACATGATGCGACCATTTGGAGGGAAAGTAACATCGGAATCAAAAAAGATTTTCAACTATAGACACAGCAGAGGTCGAAGAGTTGTAGAAAATGCTTTCGGAATTTTATCCTCAAAATGGAGAATTTTTAGGTGAGTTAACTTTAAACCAAAAAGGAAAATAGTAGTGTATTAGTTGTCAATATTATTTATTAAGCCTTATCAATTTGTCATCAAATACCTGTACATTCTTTCTTGCATCTCAATTAATATAATTCAACAAAATAACAATGCATAAAATATATACGTGAAACGAAAAACATTCATTTGAACTATGACTACTAAGAAAAATAGGGATTCTAAACTTCATTGCATAGGTGATGTAATGAAACTATAATAATAAATGAAAATTTGCGATTAATTATGAGTTGTAATGATTTTACGAATCACAAAATCTTAAAATATGTATTTATTTTCAAATTATGTAAAAATTTTCATTTAGATCATTACGGTTATTAATCAATAGAAAAACAATAATCTAGTTACAAAGTTAAAATCTGTGATCATGTCTAAACAAATTAAAGAGATATTGACTTGTTCACGTGTGAAAGTATTATAATATAACTACGTGCGTACTATTAAATGGATTTTTCTATTTCAGACGTGCAATTGTCGCTAAGCCAGAGACTGCAATCAAAATAATCAAAGCGACGTGTGTGTTACATAATTTTCTTAAAATGACGGATACATCTGAGGATACTAACAGGCGTTATTGCAAGCCTGGTTTTGCTGATATGGTTGATCAGAATGGTGATGTAATTGATGGATCATGGAGACAAGAATCATCATCTGATGTTTTGGAATCTTTTACAGAGAAAAACTCGGACAAATCATCGAAAAATGCGATGCAAAATCGGGAACTGTTATGTGACTTTTACAATTCTCCAGAAGGAAAAGTTTCATGGCAATACGCTTACATTCGACGTGGACTTTGAACCGTGTAAAAATCATTTAGGAAACTTTCGACAGCATTTTGGAAGATGAAATAAAGACTTGAAGTAATTGTCTTCTTATCACCGTTATCTGCTTAATTTGGAAATTATTGCGTGATTAAGTGTTTATGTAATTTTCTTGTATGAGGAAAAATTGAATATCACCAATTTTATTCTAATTTGATGGAGTAAATCAAGTTTAAACATAATGATAAAAGAAAAGAGTCAGATTATGTATTGTTGGTATTGGAATTCATATATTTGTAAAATGCGAGTACTTTCGACCGTCATCCAACAGTCATCAGTACTAATCAATTTATACTAATTAGCAAAAACATAATTTGTGTGTTAGTAGGGGTTTAAATCATAGTTTGAAAATGATGTTTACAATAAAAAAAGTAGAGATGATCAAAATGGAGATGATCATTACAATGAGAGATGATATGATATAAATATGTGCAGGTTGTACTAGATTACATAATATCGTTTCTGGCCTATAGCAATAGCAATTGACCTGACATGGAGGATAAGATATGTACGTTATACATTAGTTTTATTAGTAAAAAATATTAGTAGAGGAGAAATTCACGACAACCATCAATCAACAACGAAACAGAATTAGACAGATATCGTGAATTCCTCTTCTACTAACTATATTTTACTAAAATTACCTATTTTTAATTAACTTGTTTAATGGAGAAATATCTGATGTTGCCGTTATTTCATGTTATGTAATTTACGCTGTTATTCCCGTTGATAAAATTGGTATGATGATTATCTCTTTTGATACAGCATATAAACATTAGTATGTAAGCTTATCCTTGAGCTACTAAGTAATAGAACTCGAAATCCTTACCAATTAAAATATCATATTTTCATCAACTAACTTAATTCTTAGACATTGTTTAGTATGTTTTATTAGTGCCAGTATTTCCCATTTTCCGATTTTTCCTGATTTTCCATTTTCAATTTCCAAAAAATTTTAAACTATCTTTCCAAAAAATAAGGTCCCTTAGTATTAAGTATACTTCTGAGAACAAGACTACAATTTCCAGAATACAATGAAAATATATTTGTCAAGCACTGATACAATGGAACTAATTCCAAAGATTGTCCCACACATCAATTGTGGACTGTTGTTTGCTGATGTCGACGATTGCTCATTGTTCTCATTGTTCTGACGGAAATATTGAGACGAACATTGTATATTTCTTTTTGTAAACTCATACAATTTCATCTGAATCGCCATTCGCGCCTCAATTTGATCACAAACATTGAGTTTCTTCAAGCACGATGATACATATAATCCAAACATGTCATTCTCATCTTTTTCTACATCTGACATCCGCAATTCTTTAAGTTCTTCTATGATGAAGCTCTGTAACTTCGCAGAAGATGTAAGTTTAGGAATTTTTGCAGAGGAAGCACATGTAAGTTTAGGTTTCTTCACTGGTGTTTCAGTAGATAAAATCTCCTCTCCATCACTTTCAATGTCAGACCGGTCTTTGTTCTCAATACCAATCAGACCGTTCTCGATGTCACTATCACAAGTTTCAGAAGAGACGATGTTAGAGTAAGTTATTCGATGTTTCACAGATGGTGTTAAAAAGTTTAAGTAGGGCAGCCAAGGCCATTTATCCTCCTTAGTGGCAGCGCTACCACTTCTTTCACGCAATATCTTCTCGCGTAGTTTTCTTGAGAATGTATCTCGAAGATTCTTACATCGTTTCTGAGAATCTTCGACGGTAAGAGAACAAGCACTATTAACCGATAGCCAAGAATTTTCTTTCAAAGTTTTATCTTTATAGTCTTTCAAAGATGTATTATACAAGTGTGGATATTTCTCCACTTCCAGAATCAGTTTCTCAGTAACCGAAGTATCACTATTCATCATGATAATATATAAAATCGTGTTGTAGCTCAACTGCACAGTCAAAAGTTGTGATTATCAAATTCTACCAACGACAGCAGTTCGGTTACCAAAACGACGCTTGACGTCATCATTTAGGAAAAATCAATGTACACGCATCAACGACGAACTGCCAACGACATGACTCAACGATTCAGCTCGGAGATGTCGTTGCATTGAACTGCGAACGACGAATGACGAACTGCGAACTGCAGCTAATGTACACTAGGCTTAAGTCTGACGCCTTAGCTGACTTCAGCAATGAAATTTTCTAAGTCGGTTTCTAGCAGAAACCCGGAATTTCGAATGTCCGAAGCCATCATCGGAGCTCAGAGAGACGACTTACCGTTGACAATCTCTCGTCTTAATGACAAGTCTCTGTCGGTTCCCAGCTTATATAGTTTGTGGCGATCAGCTGATGACGTAATACCCATCATCCAAAAACTTAAAACGCTTCTATCGCCGATTCTAGAGGTCCGATTGAGCTGGAAATACACCATTTTCATGTAGAATTTGACGCTGAATCCAAATCTGTCCTCCGTTTTCCCATCCGATGCTTCGTTTTGGCGCTACAGCCCAAAACGTCCAAAATTCTAACTCTGTCGTTTTTTCGCCAATCTCCCAAAATCTTAAATGGCGTCTCACATCTAAACGAAGACAGATATGAACAAGCCATTTCTTTCAGTGAATTTGTCTCATTCTTAGCTTTCAAACGAGCTATTGCACGACTTTCTACGATCACTAGAACCAAAATTGGGAGATCGGTGCCGGGGGGGGGGGGACGTCAGCGAAAATTTTTTCTCTCCGATTGCTTTCAAATTCACCATACCGATGCAGAATTGTACGCTGATTCCGAATCTGGCCTCCATTTTCCCATCCGATGCTTCGTTTTGACTCTACAGCCCAAAACCAACCCACATTCTAACTCTGTCGTTTTTCCGAAGTTGAACATTTTTTCTCGCCGATTGAGCTGGAAATCACACCACAGATGCAGAATTTCACGCTGAGTCCAAAAATCACATTTGCAAAGTCCTCCGAGCACCGCTTCCACTCGAAACATCCCATTTTCAACCGAAAATTTATCAGATTTCACGAAAATCCTAACACACTATAGCACCAAGTCAAAACCTGGCGGTCGCCCAAGTCCACCACGACACTCTGTCGTTTTATCGAGGGGAGGGGGGCGCCGGTCGGGTGTTCACCCAACGTTTGACGAGAAACACGATGGGAGCGGCCGCGCAGCCTGGCCGGCACACCACGACACCTTGGAGAGCGCAACCTCTGGCAACTCTAACGTTCCAGAGGGGGGGGCGCCGTTCGTATGTTCGCCGCTTACTTACTACTTCTATATTAGGAACTTTATTTTCAGGACAAAACGGAAAAGATTTTGTTGTATCTTTTAGTTCATCAGGGTACTTTAAGTCAACTTCATATACATATCCATCTCTATCATCAAGAGTTCGTTCGTACTTGTTATTACTACACCACTCCATTTCACCTGTTGGCAACTCTTGTATCATACAAGAAGAATATAAGCTATTAAAATCATAATATAACAAATAGTTGTCTCTCATAAATTCATCAACTGCTGCTTGACTCTCTTCATTTGATATAAGTCCTTCTATATTCTGATTAAACAATATTATAAACTGATCGCTTTCTTCTGGAGATAAAGGTTTGTATATTCCATATTCTTGTGGGTTTACTTTCTTATTGTAACACTGTACATAACGATTACCTAACACAGATGATACACCTCCTCTAATTCCAGATTCAAAGAAGAATAATTTATCATAAGAACTTTCTTGGTAATATTTAAGTTGTACATTTGTATGTTTAAGTCCTGCTAACCATGTTAAACCTGGTGTAGAATAACAATAACATGGATCTATTCCATAATATTCTAAATACATATCACGAAAGTTTTCAAATAGATCAGCTAGTATCAATACATCTATCTGAAGATACTTCATTGTATAATCATACATTGTTCTACAATTTAACTCTTTCCAATTCTTTTCAGCTTCTACATAATCTTGTTTAGATAGTTGTGATTGTTTTAATGTTGTTTTAAATTTATCACGTGAAGGAAGTTGTTGTTCTTGCATTATTTCATTTATTCTAGTAATATCAGTCTTTGACTGTGAACCGCAGGTGATGTCCCCAGTTATGTACATGTACTCATAGGGAAATATGCCTTTAAGAGGTCTCAAGTTATATTTATTTAATATTTTACATTGTTCAGGTTTTAATGTTTTAACCATGACCTCTAGTGAATAAGGAGTGAAAAACCTATATGCGTCTAGTATTCTAATACAACCAAATTGCATTGAAAAGCATTCTTCTTCTGTTTTACACAGTATGTTTGTTCTTAATTGTTGTAATGTTTTCGAAGAGAATAAATCGTTTATTATTAGATGGAAATCATATTTAGAACCATTATAGAAATATAAAGGAACAAAGTTATATCTAAATTTGTTTGCATTAAGATTACAAGAATTATGTGCCGCACCTCTATATAATCCATTTAGATGATCATGATCCTTTACTCTATCGGCAGAGCCGTCGCTTCGCTTGTCATTATACAATTCTTTACCTAATTCTTTACCACAGTAATGACAATTCTTTTCATTATTAAATTGCACGAATTGTTCAGACGTTCATGCAAGCATTGGTTTATTTGTTTTAAGCAATTGTGAAAAACGTCCTTGTAATTCTTCTATTGTGTTGACAAACTTTATAGCACTGTCCTCACCATAGCACTGATAATATTCTGATTTAAACACATAGGGATAATTGGAGTGAATGTACATCCCCAATATAAGGGCTTTTGTTCAAATAGATTCTTGTTACATTTGTTTGTAATTTTGACATTATATGTTTCAAAATCACAATATATTGTAAAAGGTACTTTATTTTTGTGATACCATTTATTAAATTCTAAATGTTCTTCTTTCGGAAATATGTTTCTAACTGCTTCATTTTCTTGACAATTTGCCAAGTGATTATTTAATGCTTGTTCAGTTCTAAAGCTCGTCATGCATTGGAGACAGGGAAAATTAGCATTATCTGAAGTTTTTGTAAATATAGAAATATCTTTACACAATATGTAATGACCTTGATAATATAGTATATATTGTATATTTGTTTGGGCTGGTTGTATTAACATCTGTAACTGCTGTTGATATTGCTGATGTAACATCTGTAACTGCTGTTGATATTGCTGTTCTAACATCTGTAACTGTTGTTGATATTGCTGTTCTAACATCTGTAACTGTTGATATTGCTGCTGTAGCATCTGTAACTGCTGTTGATCTCCAGAAGTAAAACCGCGTCCTTAATAATTATTATGATTAACCATTATGGGTGTTAATGTCTTTTTAATTTCATATTTTTCAGTACATATAATAGTTTCTTGGTAAATAATATTATGGTGTATATAATTACCACGTTCATTATATTGCATTTCTGTTTGACATAATCTTTTGTTACTTAAGTAAAATTCTTTTACGTTTGCATAGACAGTGTCATTAATTGTAACATCACCAGTATATAAGGGAGTAATATTACCAACAGAAATATACTTCACATATAAATTCAAACACATTTACTTCTATTAGATCTTTATTCTTTTTATGAAACTTTATTAGCTTATTATAATCATATGGAAATTCATCTAATCCATCAGAAAGATCAAATTCATTTATGTATTCTTCTTTATTGTAATGACTTAGTCTTTCTTTATGATGTGATACTGGGTGTAAATGAGCTATAGCACACCACAGAAAACAATACTGATCATCATTCTGTATGTTAATTATTTGTGGTGAACTGAAAGGTAGGGGTATGTAACTACCTCCAGTATTATTTGCATATTTAGCAATTACTAATTTCTTGGATACTATTCTAACAAGCTTCCAACCAGATTTACGCAACTGAGCTTCAGTTATAGCATCTTTTAATTTATTTGTCATTGTTTCAAATATAGGTTCTATATCCTCTACATTATGAATTTCTTGTGTTTTACTGTAATGGCCTTGTATTATTTCTTCAATATTTCCATCAGGACTAGTCTTTGTATAAAGTACTTCTACATTCATATAACATTTGAAAGATTTTCTAAATATGTTATAAAAGTTAGATAGAATATCATAAAAAGTTTCATCTGTTTCGATAGTTTCATCATACTCATCATGTTCATCATTAAATAAAAACCTTACATCTACTTCAGGTTCATTTATTACACTAAAAACTTTTTATATTCTGAATGTGAATAATCATCAAATACTCTTTTAACTTCTATATCAGTAGGTAATGTTTTTAGATAGTTTATATATTCATTCATTCTCGTTATATTACTTGTATCATGTCGTTCTACATTCTGTAAATGCATACGACTCTTTAAATGAGATTTGTAACCTCTAGGTGTCTGTAACTGTTTGTTACATATGCTGCAATATAAATTATTATTTTCCATTATTTACTTTTTTAATAAAAAAATTATGTTTTACTTTTTAATAAAAAAATTATGTTTTTCCCATATACAGGAATATTTAATTCATTTAATGTTTCTAAATCATCAACAGTTAAATGTTCTTCAGCAATCAGCCACCATAAATTATTATATGCTAGAAATACTCTAAAACTTCGTAGACAAAGTGGAAAGTCTTTTGTTTTCGTGTAACTTCTTATACCGTGTTTTATTTTATAGTCTTTCACGAATTGCATATATTGACGATGGTAATAAAATTTAACTTCATGTTTCGGGGTGAGAGGCTTTGTAGGATGACGATAATTTTTTAAAACTGGTACGTGTTCTATTTTATAGTCATTTGTCTTCTGAGTTTCACTCACCTCGTTAATCATTTTTTAAAACAAAAAAATCACATTTTATGTACTTCATCTATTATTGGACGCATAGCACTTAATGTATTTTTCGCATCAGAGATTAAAGGTTGTACATTTTTTAATATATCACGGAAATCATTAATGCCTGTTCTGATATCATCTAGTTTATCCCTATTCTCTAATCGTTTAGGAGTTGCTATCTTTAGTACATTATTTAAATAATGATCGAAATAGAAATAAAGTGTTTCAGGTATGATCGTCAGTGGCTCCAGTGATTCGTTTTCTAGAAAGATAGTTATTTCTTCTGTTATGTGGTGATAAATTCTTAGCTCCTGCATAAAGACTAATGTTAAAATCTGACGCATTGTTATATAAGTCATGTTCAGTATCCAATAGTACATTTAGATCTTTATCATATACTTGCATTTGATTCAAAATGGTATCAACACGTATTATACCATACTTTACGTGTGCATATTTAGCTAAAGGTAACTTGAGTCTATAATTTTTCTTGATATTCTCAAAGAATGCTGTATTATTTTGTGTAGTTGTATAAAAAGTTTCTACGTTTTCTCTAATCTTATTATCCACATCACAAGCTTTATGAGCTAACACTATTATCTGTATATTATGGTGACGCTCTTTTGTAAATATTTCTGATATGTCTTTTTGTTTCACTAAACTAGCTACATCATCTAACACTAGTAAAGACTTTTGACTATATGTACCTGCAAACATACTCATATCTTCTAACATACATAAATCATGTTCGTTATAAACATTCGTAAACTCTGACCATTCATCTTCCTGTAGACAAAACACATGTACATTAGCTTCACCAGGATAATGTTCATTGATATACTTTCTAAGAAATGTCGTCTTTCCACTTGCAGTCTTTCCATAAACTATAAAATGTAAGTTTTCTTGTGTAGTACGTCCTTTCTGTTTATTCATTTGACGACCAGGTGACTTCCATCCTTTAAATGTTTTAGTTTGATCTCGGTAGAACGCAATTTTCATTTGTTCTTGAGTTTGTAAGAAACCTAGCCAATTTACAAAGCGATGGGCAAGATAAATGAGAATACATATGATAATAATTTTAACACAATGAAATTTTAGAAACCCAAAGAATCTTCCAAGATCTGATTCTTCTGAAAATAAAGATCTTTCTTCAGATGGATGGCACTGATTGGTTACAGGTCGTGGATTAGGTATAACAGTATACGCATTTACCGGTGGATTTTCCATTTTTTTAAAGTGAGAAAAGTACTTCGGACACCGTGCACCCCTTCACTCCTTAGAGTGATTAATGCCTTTCTTGGAGCTCTAGACCCGCACGGACGCTCGGGGCGGGGGCCCAAAACGAAGCCATATCCACTCACCCGGGGGTCTGGGGAAGGCTCTAAACTACTACAGACGCAAAGTTACTTTCCCCCACCCAAAGTTACTTTCCCACACCCAAAGTTACTTTCCTCCACCCAAAGTTACTATCCCCTACCCAAAGTTACTTTCCCCCAGCCAAAGTTACTTTCCCACACAAATGACTGCATGTCGTTGGTAGCCTTTCTTCAATAAAACTTTGTTACAGTTGGAGCATCTTACTTGTACCTTTAAACAATCTTTACATTGGTACTTACTTTCATAAAATTCTGATTTAGGTTTTAAAGTTTCACAATTAGTGCATTTTCGCGTGTTAACAGAGCATGAGTTATAATGATTGGAAAACCCCTGACTAGTGAAAAATTTGTTGCAACACGTACATTGTCTATCTTTTATTTTAGGGAGTGGCGGTAATTGACATGTCCTTAGGTGACGGGCAAAATTCTTCGACGTTATACTTTTGCCACAGTCATTACATGTTTTTTTCTTTTTTGCTTGTGTTACCTTTTGTTGTACTGGTTGTATCTGTTGGGCTTGTTGTGCTGCCTTTAGTGGCTGTATCTGTTGGGCTTGTTGTACTGCCTGTACTGGCTGTTCATGTAGGAGGTGTACTGGGTGCACTTGCTGTACTGGGTGTACTTGTACTGCCTGTTCATGTACTGGGTATGCTTGCTGTACTGGGTGTACTTGCTGGACCGGCTGTACTGGCTGCACTGTCGCATGAACTACTTTCATATGTTTATTTAATAATGCTTTATTACGAAAAGATAAATTACAGATTTCGCATAGAACCTTGGTTCCGCCAACTTTGTTGGACAGAAGCTTGGTTCCGTTGACTGCATCTTCGATGCTGTTGGATAACATATTTTTAGAAGAAAAAAATGATGCTAACAAATGTTGGTGGGTGTGCTTACATTCCGAATAATCAAGAATCAGAAATAGAACTAGACAACTATGTCATGAAAACTGGAGACGTTTTAACAGGCCCGTTACATCTTTCTATTCTTCCACAACAAAATACTGAGTTAGCAAATAAAGAATATGTTGATAGCCAGTTCGATAGAATTGTGACACTGCTGACTCCACTAATGAAAGAAACAAAGCTTCTAAAGCAGAATGATGAAAGCCTGCGAGAAAAGCTAACAAACCTAAGCAGCAAACATGGAAATATAGAAGCAGATATATCAAAACTTCATAAAAAAATAACAGAACATTCAAAACTTGTAATCCTGTTATCACTAAATTTAAAGTCGGCCATTGCAAAGAATGCAAATCAAAATAAACAACTGAAAGAAGAGTTAGAAAAAGTTAGCGAAAAGAATCGAAAATTATTACAACACTTACAACTGCTGCAATCCACATTCCAAAAAAGTGTTGATGAATTAAGTAGCCGAATCACACAGCAAGCAAAGCACATGAACAGAATGATAAATGAAGTTAAAGCACTTAAACAAAAGGTTAGCGAATTGAAGACCCTTAAAACGAATTTAGAAAATGAAGTAAAGAAAAATTCTAAAGGAAATAAGGAACAGTTGAATGCTATTAAAGTTCAATTGAATGCTCTTTAAACAGAAGTAAAGAAAAGTGAGAAAAAATTAGAATCAAATGAAAAAGAAATTAAAGTACGAGTACATCACACGCTGCTTGACGCAATAGATAAAGTGCAACAGAAAATTAATAAAGTTGTCACAAGGTTGTTGTCCATTCACACACGTAAATCTTAGTAGAACCTTGTTCAGAGGCTTTAGCCTACCACTTTGTTCAGGTTCCTAACCTATAGAACCTTGTTCAGAGGCTTTAGCCGATCACAAACGTAAATAGTTTTCCCGAAAGTTAAATCTAAGCTTAAAAATGCCTATAATTTATAAACACAATCTTAAACATTTTGCTTCAAATAATAAAATTGCTCATGAACCATCTATGAAACCTGTGTACCATTATGATAGTGTAGAAACTATTCAAACAGAAGGAGCTGGCATCTTTTCTGGTATCGGAAGTATCGTTAACTTGATTAAAAATAATAAAGATTTGATTTCATCTGCTGCTAAAGGAGCAGCTGCTATAGGTAGTACAGCTAGTGCAATATCGAATGCTGTTAAGTCACAAAACGAATTAAAGCAACTAGAAGCTATTTGTAAACTTAGGAATGATGCTAAAGAACTGCAAAAAGACAAAAAACTTTCAGAGGATACGAAGAACAAAATTGCACAATTAGCGAAGATGGAAAGTAAACATGATGAAAAAACAATTGAAGAAATGAGAGGAAATGGTCTAGCAAAATTCTAGTAGAACCTTGCTCAGAGGCTTTAGCCGAGTACCAAACTGATTTTTTTTCTAATAAAAATATAATGTCAACTCTGATTGAAAGCAAATTTAGATTAGACTATCCCCCGTTCGTTACTTACAATCAAAAAAAGAATGGCTATATAAGAGTAGCTATGAATCCTGGATCTTCAGGAAGAGCGAATACTGGAGGTGATTTAATTTTTGATGTTGATAATCAGCAAAGTTATTTATATTTACCCGATTCATTTTTACACTGTGAATATTCTCTATATTCTGATGCTGATTTTACCACACCATTACCTGCTATGGATAATATTACATTAGAAAACAATTTCTTTCCAAGATTATTTACACAAATGCGTTTGGATGTTGCAGTAAGTGATTCTCCTGGTATTATTGATTCAATGCTTCGATCTGTTACAATAGGCGAAAATAATAAAATGCATGAAATCGAAGGATGGTTTCCTGATAACCATACCGGCATACTTAAAGATGATTTAACTCACACTGGAACAGATGCAGCAGGAATGGCGAAAGATGTAGAAAACATAGTGAAACAGTGAAACAGTACACAAAATAGCTCATATCAGAAAAGACGTGATTTCAACAAGAAAAGTAAACAAACTATTGATTGGTCATTATCTCCGTTATTCGGTTATTTGGATTACAATAAAATATCATATCAATTAAAGTTCAAACTAATAATTCATCGCACTGTAAATAGTGAATCAATATTTTATGGTAAGACTGGAAAAAAAGCATATTTAAAAATTGATAGACTTGAATGGTGGATAAAACATATTACTCCTACTTTAGAGGTTGAAACAACTATTACGAAGAGATTAAATACGAACAAACCAATTCCAGTAAGTTTTATGAAGCGTACAGCTAGTTCAGTAACTTTTTCGGAACAAAGATTCAATGGGCATTTCACAAGGACATCAAATACTCCAAGATATTTTTTACTCGCTTTTCAAAAGAATGAAACTCCTAGTTTTGATAAGAACAATAGTCTTTTCCATATTAATTCAATTAGAAGTTTACAAATTTCATTAAATCAAACACGTTATCCTATCGATCCATTAAGATTTGATAACCCAAATAATCAATTCATGGAAGGATATGACGCTTATAGAAATCTATGTCGAGAATTTGGAGTTGAAGCACAATTAACTCCTGTACATTGGAAGAATTTATATCCTGTTTTCTGCTTTGATTTAAGTGCACAATCTGAAGATATTATCAAGACTGGTTGTGAT
Organism: Prostheceraeus crozeri; assembly: GCA_907163375.1. NCBI lineage: Eukaryota > Metazoa > Platyhelminthes > Polycladida > Euryleptidae > Prostheceraeus > Prostheceraeus crozeri. Next base: position 74,832 of record CAJQUW010002356.1, on the reverse strand, counting down.
GTTACAATTAATATTGAAAAGACAAATTCCACAACATCATTGATAGCTTATGGTTCATTGCTAGAAGATGTAGAATATTCAATTGAAATTCTTAATGGAAAGATGGCTAGGATCGGTTAATCACCTGAACAAAAGTGATCGGCTAACGCCTCTGAACAAGAATCTATAGGTTAGTAATCTGAACAAAGTTCTATAGGTTAGTAGTAACCTAAGACTATAATTTTTTTATTAGAAAATGGTGCAAGTGAATAATAAAACGGTTGAATTAAAACTACGTAACATCATTGCCAAAAATACCCCCAAAACTATTACGATTGACAAAAAGAAGTATTACATAAGTAAACCAATGATAGAGAATATTAAATTACAAGAAGAAAAGAATGGTGGAATTCTCCCATTAATTCCTCTAATAATCGGCGGTATAGCAGCAGCAGGAAGTGCTGCAGGTGGGACAGCTGGTGTTGTCTAGGCAGTAAATAAAAATAAATCAGAGAAGGCAGCATTAGAAGAACAAAAACGTCATAATAGAGAGTTAGAGAAAGCTGCTAGAGGTGGGGGAATAGTATATAATTCTATAAGTAAATTAAATTTAGTTGATGAAGGGAAGCGAGTTCTTAAAAATGTACTACATAATATTGATGATTTAATTGAAATAAAATAAACTAAAGATGGTTCTGGAATATATCTAAGTCCTAGTATGGTGCGATAAGATTTAATCTTTAAAAATGAATTTGAATAACTTAAGAATTTCAAATCTAGATCTAATGGATTATCTCTTAAAAGTACATAAAACCTCAAATTGTCAGCACACCGGTGGTGACATACAAAAAGAATTAGAAACCTTTCCTGGTTTTATTTGGAGTAAATATTCGAAAGAGAAACATCTACCAGGACATAATTTTACTGGCCCCGGCACAAAATTAGATTTAAGATTAAACGATGATAATACACCTAGAGAAAATAGGAAACCAATAAATAGAGTAGATGCAGCAGGTTATAGACATGATTTAGCATACAGAGAACATGATGATATAGCTTGTAGCTGATAAGAAAATGATACAAGAATTAGATAATATTAAAAATCCTACCTTTAGAGAAAAAATTGAAAGAATGTTTGTTAAGAAAGCATTACAAGCTAAAATGCTTTTTGGTCAGGGTTTAAGTGAAACCTACGCCTCCGAAATTCACAAGGAATATAGAAAGCCGAAATATCTATTGAAAGTAAAAGTATTTAACCCTCTAAAGACGGGAGAAAAAACTTTCGTTAAAGACGGACAGGGCCTCTGAGGCCCTATTGGTAAAAAATGTTCTACAAAAGCATACTTATTTTTGGTGACGGTGATTTCTAAACTGTTCCTGGTCAATTGGCGTTTGCTAATTTCAGTAGAAGTGTTCCCTTTTCTCTAACTAGTGAAGTTTTTGAGCTAGAGTCAGATAAATTTTTGAACTGTCTCCAAAAAATAGGAAATATGGTAAAATCGGCTATTTGTAAAAAGTTGTTTATCGTCGCTTTCAATGCAGACATTGTACTGTTTCTGATCAATTTACATCCATCAAGTTCGAAAATCACAACAACTTTGCTCTATCAAGTCATCTTTTATAATATTTGGGTTCAATCTTTTTACTCCGTTTTTAGATAGGCCTACTTCTCATGCTAAACTTCATAATCCCTTTTTCTCACATTATTTGTCTGTTGTACATGTACCCATCAGGTCCCTAGTTAGATCCAGTGTAGACAATTTCAACAATGATACAAAACCATCATTTACTAGAACTCATACCGGTATATTATTGTGGATAACATTCTATGAAAGCGTATCTATAAAAGCGCAAAACGAGTGGGAGGTCTTGCAAGAAAAACGGTTAGTTATTTCTGCCATCGATGCACTGCAAGCAAATCAGATTGCCATGTTCCTTACAGATTGGGTTCCTGCAAACACTGCATGATATTGTTGATTTTCGGTGTCTTGCATATGGGCAGTAGCGGCAACGGCGACGAGGAGATAACAGTTGTTGAGTTGATTCATGCATCATTGGTTCATTTGTTGGCCGAAGCCTAGATGTATATTCTGCAATCAATTGTTTTCCCATTTCGATAATAAATTGTCGGCGTCGGTTTGGAGCATTGTTTTTGCATGAAGGATGAATAGACAGAAAAAGTACGTATGCACTATATGATGGAATTGTTGTTGTAGCGCAGGTTAAAAAGCAAAACAATGCGAATAATAACTTAATTTGATAGATTGTATAGTGTATAGTGGCAAGACGTGAAGACGTGATACGTATAAGTGGGTTGTGGGTAAAAAGTTTTTGAAAACAACATTACATACCATTTAGGATGCATGATGACTAAAATAATAAAAAAAAACATTATTACATTAGCCACAACACAGCGCTGCAGAATAAACTGACACTTCACGATACGATACAATTATAGCGATATCAAACATGGGAAGTTACTACTAACTTATTCAGTAAGTACCAAAATTATGCCAACTTATACAGGGAACAAAATTTTATTACACGATTTTTTCATACAATCACGAGTGTAATGATTTACCATTAAACAAAACATGCCAGAAGTGGGGACTGCGATCTTGCAAATCACCGGCAAAGTCGGCGTCACAAAAAGGTTAAGGACAAGACACGTTTGCTTTCCAATGAATGAACTTCACTGATCTTAGAAAACTGAGCCAACTTGTGAACAAAATCAGGTCTAGTAAAAAACTCTCAAATAAAAACAACAACGATTGCTGACTGGTAAATAAAAGCATAAACACCAAATAACACGTTCGCTATCATCAATACTTCCTAAACAACACAGGATCATTCTCAAGCAGTTCAGTCCCATGTTTTTCCTCTCTCGACATGTAACTCAGGGTTGTTTCATAAGCCTTTCGTAACCCAAAAAAATACATTGATAACTGGATCTGCATCAAACTTACGCCGCTGATTAGATGGAAATGGCACAGAGACAAACACACGAAAACGAGCAACGCAAATGACGACCAGACGACGACAGACCAAAAAATGCTTCGTAAAGGCCAAACTACCAGTGTAGTTAAGCATCGATTCGACTATCTATTTCGTACACACATTACAACCAGGCTCGCCCAAAAAGACTAAAACGTATTGGTAATTACTTTGTGGGTTCTCGCTCGAATAGCTAGGTTTGCGATTCGACGCTCGCCGCAGCTCAGCTACGCCATTTTTTGGTTCTTTTCTCACTAACTCACGACGAATACGTCCCCTTCCTAGAAAAGAAAAAAAAGAAAATTCAAAAACACAAATTCGCCGCCACTGACCTCAAATGCCTTACTTTTCTCTTCTTTCTCTCTCTCTAACTCTCTCACGAGCTTTTTGCAAATGAAAAAAAATAACGCTCATGTCAAAAAAAAAAAAAAAAAATAACAAACCATACAGTCAGTCGTGTCCTATATTAAAAAACGACGACCCCCAAGTGACGTTGACGTTACCATCTTGGATCCATCAATCCACGAACAAAAAATCTAAACCAACCATCAGCACGAGTACCAGTCCTTTGGAAAGGGTAAACGTATGGCTTTTACCCTTAGCACAATCAACACAAAATGCGTGTTTGTCGTTTACGATATCATACTACTACTCAGCAGCACTACAGCACACTAGTTAGTAAATTTCGCAATGATGATTTGATTATGTGCAAAAAACGTTTATGCCATGTTTCAAATGAAGATAAAACCGTATTTACCCTTTTAAACTCAAAACTTTCATACCTCTCACTCAAAAAAAGTAACCATAACCACGTTTTGTCGTTTGGGAAACTGACATTAAAGTACATCAGCATTCAGGGTATATATAGACAATTGACAGTTTGATAATTTTTGTCTTGACCATCATCAGTTTTGATAACCATTTCTTCGAGGACACACACCGCTCTGTGACCAAGTTCTTTCAGTGCGATCCTTCAAAGAAAATGAGTGACGAGATCAACCCATAACTTTCTAGGGTCATCAGGAAAACCATCCCACAAATAAACTCGGTACCAGTGCCAACTACTTCCCATAAGTCGTCCGCCAATAGAAGGGCTTGCATATGCATTTTCCATCCTCGCCAAGACTCGAATCTGTCTTTGAGTAAGGGTAATTTCGCCGATGTTGCCTCCATTACTACACTGAATCCACAGCTGGAGACACCAAGGTCACAACGACGAACGCGAGGTAAAATTCAATGTCAGATGCACGACGACAATAATGAGTTACAGTTATTCACAATAACACGCAGTTGAGACGTTTTCTGGGCCCATAACCTGTTGTTGTAGCGCAGGTTAAAAAGCAAAACAATGCGAATAACTTTAATTGTATTTGAGTCAGATGTATAGTTGGCAAAGATACAGACGTGATAACAGCACGTGATAAGTGGGTTGTGTTTGAAAAGTTTCTGACACATTACATTTATACCGAGAGGATGCATGTTCACTAAAACAACTTTTGCATTAGCCAATACAACACAGCGCTGCAGAATAAACTGACACTTCACGATACGATACAATTATAGCGATATCAAACATGGGAAGTTACTTACTAACTTATTCAGTAGTACCAATAATTATGCCAACTTATACAGGGAACAAAAGAATATTTGAGTGCCATCTACACTCAACAGGAATATCTAATATGTTCATGAATAAGGCCAGGGGCCAACGTCGAGTCTTGCGCTTGCAGGAATATTGACGAACCATTTGGTCAAGCGTATCCACCCCACCTTTTGTGCTATTGTAGTTTAGAATCATATTGGGCTTGAACGGAGAGGACGAATCACAAGAAGAATCATCATGTCCACTAGAAAGAAGAATGACTGCTTTGTTCCTTTTAGGTACATATGATACCATCGTACAGTTTCGTTGAAATGCAAAAATACTTGACTCAACCTGTCTCTGTGGATTGGGTAGCAACTCAGGAGGTATGTCAGCTTTATTCTTACGGATTGTACCATTGTAAGTTAAATTTCTTCCCAGTAATGTTAACTAAAGGCAGACTGGCAAAAAAGTTATCTCCGGTCACATTTCTGCCAGAATTGGAGATGCAATCTGTCAATTCAAGTACAACTCTGCTGCTTTGTCCAACCTCACGAGATGATCCTCGTTTTCCAGCATAGACTTCCAAGTTGCAACAGTAGTTTGTTTTTGAGTCCGCCAAAATCCAAATTTTAACACCGTATTTACCGGGTTTATCCGGTAGATACATTTTGAAGGGGCATCGGCCGCGGAACGTCATCAACTGCTCATCAATCGTGACATCAGTCCCAGCTTTATAAGAGCTGCGACATTTGATTATGAATGAATTCAGTACTGATCGCAGAGGAGCTAGTTTGCCATTTGTAGACCTTTCAGTTCTCGTATTTCGATCGTCGAATCTAATAGATCTTAGAATACTTTTAAAACGATCTCTGGAAATACTCAAAGAAAGCAAGTCCATCTTCTTTGCTCAATAACTCGGCTATAGGCTCATTTTTTGCTTTGTACACACCAGACAGCAGTAGTAAACCTATGAAGCAATACATCTCACCTCGATTTGTTTCATTCCAATCCGCACCGCTCAATCGTCGACGAGCTTTAGAATTAGTGTGGAGAACTATTTCGTCGATAACTGATGTAGATAAAAAAATCTTAAAAGCATCTGCTGGACTTTCACCACAACCTGATTGAATAGCCTGACGAGTTGGTCCTTGCGACTCTCTAAGAATGTTCCATTGACGTGTTTGAGCATTTCTAAATCGAATGTCGGGAACTGCATTCCATCTTTCACCATTCCGAGAAACATATTCAGTTGGGGGCACACTGGAGGTTGAAGGCATAGTTGACGTGTCATGGGACGTAAAAATTGATTGAATAGGGCCATTCTCATGGGGATCGCTGTTGGAATCGATGTCAGAAAGAACGGCATCGTCTTCGTCGTCGTCATAATCATCATTCGATGATACATTTCCGTCGGAATCCAAACCAGTAGTCGAAATGTTCCAAATTGCTCTGTAAGCAGTTGCCGCAGCTTGCCGTTGACTCCGATGCATATTGTCTAACTAAACTCGACAAGGAAAATGCTCGCATGTCCGTGAGAACTTGCAGCAGTCACATGATAGTGACGCGAGTGATGACCAGGAACCAATCGGAAACTTGCTTATTGTCTCCTCCACACCGGCTTTTCCGCGTAGACATGTCTCGTGTATCAAGTTATCATCGATATGGAAAAAGGAATAGGTGAATACATCAATCTAGCCAGCGTATGCCTATAGGCCTAACTTTCGAGATAATAAACAGTTGCTCCCATGCAGTTCAAATAAAATACTTTGCCTAATAATGGATTGCATTCAAACGCTAAGTGCTCACTATTGTATCAGCTACATCAAAGCATATTAATTGATAAGAATTTAGCATTAATTTTAGCGAAAAATGAGACAGGGCCTCTGAGGCCCTGTTCGTCTTTAACGCAAGTTTTTTTTAAAACGAAAGTAGCATCGATGAAATTATTGCAAATATCAAAACAATGATATGCAATGGAAGCCAATAAAGAACTTGAAGATGTAACGAAGTTTCATCGATATATCTCAAATAGTTTTTGAGATATCCAAGTTTGAAAATAAAATAGGGCCTCAAAGGCCCTGTCCGTCTTTAGAGGGTTAATAAAGATGATATTTGGAGTGCTGATCTAATCAATATGCCGAATGAAAAAGATTACAAATACGCATTGACCGTTATAGATTTATATACACGATACGCTTGGGCAAAGCCTCTAAAAAACAAAAGTGGTCTGTCAGTTAAATATGCGTTTGAAGAAATCTTTAAAGAAATGTTGCGTTCTGGCCAAATAGAGATAAGAGAAAACCAATCCGTTTTTTCGATAGCGTGGTATACTTGAGAAGCGAAAGTGTCTGTTTCATACACGGTATATTTAAACAACAGAGTTAACATAAATTGACATTGTTCACAAATCTCAACATCCCCCAACAACTTTAATAACTCGACATCCACGCACTTTGAAACACGGAACGGTAATCATAGGAAGAGAAATTACTAACTGCATAACAAAAGTTCAAAATCACGATAACTACTAAATTTCAATCGTAAGTAGAGTGCAAGTTCAGTTCTTATAACCACAAAGATTGAATAAGTCTAAAAGATAAGTCTTGGATAAATCACAGCAGAGAAAACCGTCAGGGAATCACACTCTGTAACAATTAGGATCTACAAATCGGTTACGCAGGTTGTATTGTTTTCTAGGGTTTGCATGTGGAGTACTATGATTAGAAGTAGAAGGTTGAGAGGACAGATGTAATCCGGCGTTGTCAGTATGTTGTGGATGGTGTTCGGTTGTTGAGTGATTCGTATGTGAAGAGAAGTGAGGTTCGGGAGGAGAGCCGTTAATCGGCAGCAAGTCGGTTCCTACTAAATCATTGGCACGTAGAGCTTCTTCAGAGGGCATCGCCTTTGCAGGTTTGATGTTCCTTTGATTGTAACGTCGCAAATTACCATTAATCAATATTGCATATGTGTATCTCCCCACTTTTCGGACAATCCTGCCATGCACGGTAAATGGCTTTCGGTCACCTTTTCGAACCAAAACGTCATCGCCCGGTTTGTAGTCCTTATCACTGACTGACCATTTATTCGCATACTCTTTATAAACATTTCTAGGTGGAGAAGTAGGCTTGTTGCATTCCTGGGATGTTGATAGTAAAGCGAGTTTGGTCGACATTGGGCGGTTAAAAAGTCGCTGGAAGGGCGATTCGCCGGTAACTTCGTTTGGTGTAGACCTGATGTCTGAAAGTACGGTTTGCAATGCTCGTGTCAAGGATTTCTTTCCGGCTGAAGTCGATTCTGACCTTATCCGTTTTAACCGATTTTTGATTGTCGAATGTAAGCGTTCAACGATGCCATTTGCCCGTGGGTAGTACACAGAAGACAGGGAATGAGCACTGCCGTAATTTTTCAAAAATTCTTCGAACTCTTGAGAAACGAATGGGGTACCGTTATCCGTCGTGATCGATTTAGGGATGCCGTACCTGGCGAAGTGAATGATCAGAACGTCAATTATTTCCCTTGAATTTCCGTGTGTAACGAAGGTTGCCTCTGGAAAACGACTGAATGAATCTATCAACGTAAGTAAAACATGTCCATCCAGAACATCGGAAGGTCCTGTGAGGTCTATAGAAATTCTTTTCCAAGGTTCAGTCTCTACTTCGGCCACGGGTGAAAGTGGAGCGTTGTCTCCTCGCGTCTGGTACATAGTACATGGCGTACAAGTTCTGACATATTCTTTGATGTCATTCGTCATACCAGGCCAAAAGCAATAATCACGTAGAAAGGATTTCATTTTATTGATTCCCATGTGGCCTTCGTGCGTAGAATCAAGCAGTTTTCTTCGTAAAGGGAAAGGGATGACAACTCTGTTCGCTTTCATGATAAGAGTTCCATTGTTTTGTTCTTTTAGTGATAATTCATCACGACAGTGGTAAAAGGCTTTCAATTCTCTGCAAGAGGGATCAGACCAATCCGTTTGTACAGCTGTGATAACGCGTTGTAATAAAGGATCCTGTGCGGTCGAATCGGCGACATCTTTCAATGTAAGGGGATAAGAACGTAACATACCGCAAACGGTGTACTCAGCTAATTCTTCAGGAGTAGGATTATTTCCGGTAAGTGAATTTCTCGAGAGGCAGTCGGAGAGAACGTTATCCTTGCCTTTAATGTGTACAATTTTGAATTGCAAGTGTTGGGTCGTAATCAACCAGCGTTGAAGGCGATTCGAGAGGCAATCTATCGGCTTCTTGAAAATGCTGACGAGCGGTTTGTGGTCGGTTTGTAATTCGAAGTTGATGCCTATAAGCTATTTCTCTAACAGTTTGATGGTGAAAACAATTCCGAGGAATTCGCGTTCGATAGTAATGGTCAAAAGACTGTTCCAGGACAGGCCAAAAATAAAAAAAATAGTACTTTTAAAAACGACATAAATTTATGAATTTAGACCCTTTTTCAGGTTTTTAAGACCTAAATTCATGAATTTGGTTCATTCAAAAAGTACCATTTTTTCAAAAATGGTACTTTTAAAAAACAACATAAATTCATGAATTTGAACCCTTTTTCAGGTTATGAAGACCTAAATTCATAAATCGGCTAAAGCCAGAGGAGCTTCGCTCCGATTTGGGCGTTTTTAAAAATACAGAATTTTCAAATTTTTCAAAATCTCAAATTTGTGATTATGACATTTTTCATTGCTTAAATCATGACCGTTCCAGGACACCGAAAAAATCAGAAAAGTTAAGAATCTCAAATTTGTGATTATGACATTTTTCATTGCTTAAATCATGACCGTTCTAGGACACCGAAAATTAGTATTTTTAAAAACGTCTTTTAAATCCATTTTCAGGTTTTTAAAATATATCATGTGACTAAAAATATTTCTTTAAAAATGGAAGAAACAAAAGTGGAAGAAACTTCAGAAATGGAAGAAACCTCAAGAATATATCCTTCGTTATCTCAATTAAAAATAAGTGAAATGGTTCTCAATTATTATTAAGATTAGAGCACTATGATAAATTAAGAAGACGCAATTATTACTTAGTCATTCTTCGTTATTGTATGCTCAACATTATTTAAAGTACTAATTGTGTGAACTAGAAGATCATTGTAACTCATAAACTCAAAATTATTCAATGAACCCGTACACTGGCTGATAATTGAAGAGAGACAGAGATTGAAGAGAGAGACAGAGATTGAAGAGAGAGAAACGTCTAGCAGCTTTCCCCTAAAATTATCATGCTATATCTTGTCATTTCAATTTACCCATCGGTAAACTTTTGACATTTCAACTTACGCGTGCGTAAAGTTTTGACATTTCAATTTACCCCTACGTAAATTATTTTCAGAATCTGTTTTCAAAATCTATTTTCAAAATCCATTTGCAAAGTCTATTTTCAAATTCAGTTTTAGAAATCGATTTGCAAAATTCATTTAGCGTTTGCCAAACACATACGGGTAGTAAAGTACTTCCCATTGTGAAGACATGAATAGATTAAGCACATAAGAGTGCATTGACAATAAAAGCAAATGACAATAAAATTCTTCTTCTGAATTTAGAACGCATAGACGGCGACATGCGGGATAGTTGTTATGACAATTTTAAACAATCATTTTAACGATGAAACATATTTTACAAATGAAGTTCATGAAGAAAAATGGAAATATATAAAACAATATAGATTAGAATCGGCTAAAGCCAGAGGAGCTTCGCTCCGATAATTATAATATGATCATTTCAAAATCGAATAAGTAGTAAGGAAAGACATCATTAGAGAACAGTTTTAAATCAATACCCCCTCCCTTCTGTCTTCTAGGGGTCCCTTAAGAAATTTTTTTATTATAAAATGAGCAACATAAATGAGTTTTTTAAATTATATGGAACACAAACGACAACGAATTTCGACCTAAAGAAAATCGCACATCAATTAGGAATAAAGAATTTTCATGTTCTAATGAGAAACGAATTACAATTCCTAAAAAATAGGCCATCAATAACTGTAAATTTCATAACGAATCTTCACACTTCAGACCAAAACGGCGTACATTGGTCAGCAGGTATCTTTAGTAAAAACGGAGATAATTATTATTTTGACTCATACGGGCTTCCACCTACAAATGAAGTAAAAGAATTACTTGGAACGGGAACATACAATACGTTTCAAATTCAAAAACCGGGAACAACTTATTGTGGACAATTATGTCTTTATGTTTTATTTAAATTACAAAAAGGAGTACCATTTCTAGATATTATGTTAGAGTTAAACAATCTATAACTCAAGCGAAGCTAGCTAAAGCGCCACCTAGAGGTTAAAGCTCTGTTTTCTGTAATTCATTTTGATAAAAACGGCCTCTGATATTCTCATTATCTAAATCTTTAATTTCATAAGTAATCGGATAACTTTGATTTATTTTGCAAACTTCAAATATTTCTTTAGTCCAATAGCCAACAAAGCCTTTTTCAAATTTGTTCTTATATTTAAATATTCTAACTCTATCTCCAATTTTAAATTTCGGCTTAAGTTTCTGCAAATTCGGATTACTCTCATTCGAATAATTATTCTCGAATATTTTCTTTCGTATTAAATCAGGGTCGTCAGAAGCATTCTTTGGGGTTTCTTCAATACCAGAATGAACTTTATTATTGTACTCTTCTACAACTCCTGGTAATATCTTCAACCATTTCTGATTTCCTTGCTGAGTAAATTTCTTGAAAATTTTATTTTTTAACGTCCGATTGAATCTTTCTATCACTATAGCTTTTCCTGCGTTTTCAGTTGAATAAACAGTTTCAAATAGTGGCTGAACGTTTCGGTTATAAAATTCCGATCCTTTATCAACAAACAATTTTTTTGGCTTTCTATTACTTTCTTTAAAGATTTCTTCAAACGCATATTTAACTGATAGACCACTTTTATTTTTTAAAGGTTTTACCCAAGCGTATCGTGTATATAAATCTATAACTGTCAATGCGTATTTGTAGTCAGACTTTGTCTTAGAACCTTCGGTTCGGTCCCTTTCATTCGGCATATGAATAAGATCAGCACTCCAAATATCATCTTTATTAAATACTTTTACTTTTAATAAATATTTAGGCTTTCTATATTCTTTATGAATTTCAGATGCATAAACGCCTGAATTATGATTTTCATTTAAACCCTGGCCGAATAATATTTTAGCTTGTAAAGCTTTCTTAACAAACATTCTTTCAATTTTTTCTCTAAATGTAGGATTCTGAATACTATCTAATTCTTGTATCATCTTCTTATCAGCTGCATGTCGAGAACTTAGATCATGATTTCGATAAGCTAAATCATGCCTGTAAGCTGCGGCATCTACTCTATTTATTGGTTCTTCACCTGGTTTCGGATTATTATTCTCATCTAGTCTGATATCTAATCGAGTTCCTGGACCAGTATATGAATGACCAGGAAGATGTTTTTCTTTCGAATATTTACTCCAAATAAATCCAGGAAAGTTTTCTAATGTTTTTTGTATGTCTCCACCGAAGTGGTGTGGAACTTTGTTCTTGTCACCTCCAATATGCTGACAGTTTGAGTTTTTATTTTTGTTTAATAGATAATTTAATAAATCTAAATTAGCAATTTTTAATTTAATTAAATTTTCTGAATTTGTGGAATTTGCGGTATCCATTTTAAAAGATAAAAATAAAAGTTTTACCGAAAAGAACCAAAGGTTCTGAGGTTATTACCTTATCATACTAGGACTTAGATATATTCCAGAACCATCCTTAGTTTCTTTAATTTCAATTAAATCATCAACATTGTGGAGAGTATTTTTAAGAACTCGTTTTCCTTCATCAACTAACTTTAATTTACTAATAAAATTATCTACTACTCCTTTTCCTTCGGGCGAAGCCCTGGAAGACATCTCCGATGTCCCTTCACCCCTAGCAACTTTCTCTAACTCTCTATTATGTCGTTTTTGTTCTTCTAATGCAGCCTTCTCTGATTTATTTTTATTTACTGCTTGGACAATACCAGCTGTCCCACCTGCAACACTTCCTGCTGCTGCTATGCCTCCTATTATTAGTGGAATTAATGGGAGAATCCCGCCATTCTTTTCTTCTTGTAATTGAATATTCTCTATCATTGGTTTACTTATGTAATACTTTTTTTTGTTAATCGTAATAGTTTTAGGGGTATTTTTGTCAACAATATTACGTAATTTTAATTCAACAGCTTTATTATTAATATTACTTTTCGCTTGCGACATTTTTAATAAAAAATTTTAAGTTAAGAATTTAAAGTTAACAAAAAATTTTAAATTAGGAATTTTGATCTATTCTAGTTATGAAAATTTTTTAAGTTAAGAATTTAAAGTTAACAAAAAATTTAAATCTATTCTAGTTATGAAAAATTTTTAGTTAAGAATTTTTAAGTTAACAAAAATTTTAATCTATTCTAGTTATGAAAAAAATTTTAATTAACCTATCGGAGCGAAGCTCCTCTGGCTTCAGCCGATCGGACCAAGGGTCCTCAGGTTATTAACCAATCCTAACCATCTTTCCATTAAGAATTTCAATAGAATATTTTGCATCTTCTAGCAATAAACCATAAGCCATCAATGAAGTTGTGGAATCTTTCTTTTCAATATTAATTGTTACATCACAACCATTTTTAATAATATCTTCAGATTGTGCACTTAAATCGAAACAGAAAACAGGATATAAATGTCTCCAATCTCCAGGAGTTAATTGTGGTTCAACTCCAAATTCTGTACAAAGATTTCGATAACAATCATATCCTTCCATAAATTGATTATTGGTATCATCGAATCTTAATGGATCAATTGGATATCGGGTTTGATTTAATGAAACTTGTAAACTTCGAATTGTATTAATATGAAAAATATTGTTGTTCTTATCAAAACTTGGAGAATTATTTCTTTGAAATGTTAGTAATAAATATCTTGGAGTATTCGCAGTTCTAGTAAAATGCCAGTTAAATCTTTGTTCGGAAAAAGTTACTGAACTAGCAGTACGCTTTAGAAAATTTACTGGAATTGGTTTGTTAGTATTTAATCTTTTTGCAATAGCTGTTTCAACCTCTAAACTAGGAGTAATATGCTTAATCCACCATTCAAGTCTATCAATTTTTAAATATGCTTTTTTCCCAGTCTTACCAAAAAAGATTAATTCATTATTTGCTGTACGATGAATTATTAATTTAAATTTTAATTGATATGATATTTTATCATAATCTAAATATCCGAATAATGGAGACAATGACCAATTTACTGTCTGTTTACTTTTTTTGTTAAATTCACGTCTTTCTTTATATGCATCATTATTTGTTTTATTTAAATGTTTTGCAATATTTTCTACATCTTTCGCAATTCCTGCGGCATCTGTTCCAGCGTGAGTTAAATCATCAATAATTATACCATCATTAGTATCAGGAAACCAACCTTCGATTTCATGCTTTTTATTATTTTCACCAATTGTTATAAATCTAAGCATTGTATCAATTACACCTGGAGAATCACTTATTGTTTCTATATTTTGAGTTGCAACATCTAAACGCATTTGTGTAAATAAACTTGGGAAAAAATTATTCTCTAGTGTAATATTATCGGTATCTGGTAATGGTGTTGTAAAATTAGCATCACTATATAAAGAATATTCACAGTGTAAAAATGAATCAGGTAGATATAAATAACTCTGCTGATTATCAACTTCAAAGATTAAATCTCCTCCAGTATTTACTCTACTGGAAGATCCGGGATTCATAGCAATTCTTATATAGTCATTCTTTTTTTGATTGTAACTGGTGAACGGGGGATCATCTAATCTAAATTTATTTTCGATAAGCGAAGACATTTTTATAAGAAATAATTTGACTTTTTGTTTTTCTCACAGATAGAAAAAAAATTTTTATTAAATATAATTTTAAAATTTTACTAAATATAATTTTAGAATTTTACTAAATATAATTTTAGAATTTTGCTAGACCAGCTCCGCTACAGCTTTGCTGGTTAGACCGAAGGTTGCTGCTCACGCCATTACCTCTTATTTCTTCAATTGTTTTTTCATTATTTTTATTTTCATTATGTTTACTATTAGACGGAGCTCCGCTCCTCAAGGTTTCACCATCAACAGCTATGTTAGCAATTTTGTTTTTTGTTTCATCTGAAAGTTTTTTTAATTTTTTTAGTTCTTCAGAATCATTCTTGAGTTTACGAATAGCTTCTAGTTGTTTTAATTCGTTTTGTGATTTAACAGCATTTGATATTGCACTAGCTGTACTACCTATAGCAGCTGCTCCTTTTGCAGCAGATGTAATCAAATCTTTATTATTTTTAATTAAGTTAACGATACTACCAATACCAGAAAAGATGCCATCCCCTTCTTTTTGGATGGCACCTGCGGTGCCTAGGAACTTTTCTGTTCCGACTGTTTCTCTATTATCATAATGATAAACAGGATTCATACGTGGTTCATGAGCAATTTTTTGATTTGAAGCAAAATGTTTAAGATTGTGTTTATAAATTATAGGCATTTTTTAGTAATAAATTTGACTTTTTGGGAAAAATATAAATACGGACGAAGCGCGAAGCGCGAAGCGCGAAGCCCTGGAAGACATCTCCGTTGACCCATGAACCGATATCCATTATAAAAAAAATGTTTATTTTTTGTTCTTAACTTTTACAGATTGCGTTTTTGGTTTAACTTTATCAGGAACCAAACCTGCATCAATCATTCTTTTTATTCTATGATTTTCTTTCATAATATTTCTTTCTTTTATTAACTCTTCTAATTGTTTAATTCTTTTAAAATTATTAGCTCTAATTTTATCCATTTTTAAAATTATATACTTTTATATACTTTTATATATTTATACTTTTTTTATTTTAAAAATTATATTTATACTTTTGTATTTTTAAAATTATATTTATATTTTTTATGATTCTCATTTTTTGTAGGTAAAAAATATTTAAGTTAATATTTACAATACTCGTTTAAGATTTACGTTTGTGAATGGACAACAACTTCGAGATAACTTTATTAATTGACTGTTGCACTTTATCTATTGCGTCAAGTAGCGTGTGATGTACTTTAATTTCTCTTCTATTAACTTGCATTTTCTGCTGATTAATCTTCAACGCCGTTTTAAGAGCATTTAACTTAATTTTAAGAACATCTAATTGTCTTTTAACAGTATCTAACTGTTCTTTATTTTCTTTAGAGTTTTCTTGTAAATTTTTCTTTAATTCATTTTCTAAATTGATTTTAAGAGTTTTCATTTTATCAACTTTTTCATTAAGTGAGTTTACTTCATTTATTATTCTATTCATCTTTTTCATTTGTTGAGTAATTTTAGAACTCAATTCATCAACACTTTTTTGGAATGTAGTTTGCAACTGCTTTAAATTTTTTTTAATTCTTTCAGGTAGTTTTTCTATTTCATCTTCTAATTGTTCTTTTAACATTTTTATCTGATGTTTATTTTTAATGACTGCAGATTTTAAATTTAAAGAAAGTAATATTAAAATTTTTGATTGTTCTGAAATCTTTTTAAAAAGTTTTGCTATATCTGCTTCTAGCTCTCTATCCTTTTTATCAAGTTTTGATAATTTTTCGTTTAATGATTTGTCATTAAGTTTAAGCAACTTTAATTCATTCATCAGTGGAACCATAACATCGTTTATATATTTTTCCTTTAAGTCATTGATTTGTGTATCAACATATTGTTTATTTGTTAACTCTGTATTTTGTTGTGGAAGAATAGAAAGATGCAATGGACCAGATAAAACGTCTCCAGTTTTCATAATATAATTTTCTATCTCTATTTCTAATTCACGATTATTCGGGATATATGCACCTCCACCAACATTTGGTAACATCATTTTTAAACAATAAAAATAAAATTTTTTCTGATTATAAAAAATACATAAATTATAAAAAATAAAATTTTTCCTAATAAAAATAAAAAATGGAAATGACTCAAATTTGTCAAGTTTGCAATATGCGTTTTTTAAATCAAACACTATTATATTCTCATATGAAAAACACACCATGTGGTATGCATATGAATCAATTACAACCTAATAATATACAACCTAATAATATACAACCTAATAATATTCAACCTAATAATATTCAGAATAATATTCAACCTAATAATAGTATTCAGTATAATAATATTCAATCAGAGCAACCATTACAAAGATTAAAGCATTTATTTATTTCAGATAAAGAACAAAATCTTTATACTGCTAGAATAAATACACCTAGGCAAAATACTGCTAGAATAAATACACCTAGGCAAAATACTGCTAGAATAAATACTGCTAGAATAAATACACCTAGGCAAAATAATAATAATTATTTAGCACAAAATAATAATGTAGCACAAAATAATCCTTTTGTTCAAAATAATCCTTTTGTTCAAAATAATAATGTAGCACAAAATAATTATATTGATAAAAATCAATTTGTTGAAAGTAATAACAAAAAAATATGTACCGGATGTAATAAAAATATAACATCAAAACATTTTGCACGTCATTTAAAATTATGTGAACAAACAGAAGAGGTTAAAAAAGAAAAAAAAGATAAATTAAAAGATCAGTTATGTCGTAATTGTAATAAATATTTTACAAATCAAGGAATTACTAATCATTATAATTCTTGTATAAGTTCTACAAGACAATGTACAAGTTGTCAAAATACTAAACCTAAGACAGAGTTTTATGATAGTAAATATCAGTGAAAGGATTGTTTAAAGGAAAAAGTAAAATGTAGAGGTTGTCAAAAAATTATATTAAAGAAAAATTTTCAGCGACATGTAACACTATGTCCAAAACTTAATCAACATAATAATCAACATAATAATAATTTATGTCAAAATAATAATTTATGTTAAAATAATAATTTATATTAGTATTTCAACTAAAATAGTTGTATTTCAACTAAAATAGTTGTATTTCAACTAAAATAGTTGTATTTCAACTAAAATTGTTGTATTTCAACTAAAATATTATTTTTTTACAAAGAATAAAATATTATTTTATTAAAATATTCTTAAGCATTCCGGAAGAGAGGAGAGGTATAAAAACACTTCTTTTGAGTATAGGAACAAAAAGTCCGACACATTCCGGAGGTTCTACAGAGGTTAAAAACACTCATAAGAGTGTAAGAATGCGAGTCCGGAATTAAAAAATAATAATTCCTAAATTTTTTATTTAAAAAATAATAAATGAATAAAAGCGAAAATTTGGAAGATTTATATTCACCGGTTATAATTAAAAGTGATAAAAGTAATAAAAGTAATAAAAGTAATCTAAGTCGTCATAAATCTCTTAATGCAATAAACGAAATAATAAATAATTATATGAATAACACTGAGTTTCAAGATACACTAACCCCTCAAGATCCGAATCTAAAAGATATTAATAATATTGTAGATAATCCTATATATAATACTAGATATAATAATAATATAGATAAAAATATATATAATAATAATATAGATAAAAATATATATAATAATATAGATAAAAATACATATAATAAAAGATATTTAGAGACACTACCCCCTAATTCATCTCTTAATAAAAAAATACCACAATCAGATCTTACACGTCTTTGGAATTTTTTAAAATTTCATTGTATAAAAATATTGTTAGCATGTATTTTAATATTTTTTATTTATCATCTTGTTATATGTATTGGAAATCAATGGGGTTACTTTCTAACAGAGGAACAAAAGAGAATAAATTTTTATAACCAAGAAAAAAAAACTTTTAAAGGATGGAAGACTGAGGAGGATAAGATTAAGGATAAAACTAATAATAAAAATATTAAACAAGGTAAAATGCATCAAGAAAATTTACATTTCATTGTTTACGGTAAAACTGGAAGTGGTAAGACTACGTTTATTAAAAAATATATAAACCAATATTATAAGGACGAAACAAAAGTACATATTTTTTGTATGCATACTTCTGAATGGCCAACTTTTACAAACGTCTATAATGATAAACAATTAGATGAGTTACAAGATATGGAAAGTTTTGCTGGTACACCTGAAAATAAATCTTTATTAATTTTAGATGATGTTGCAAGTTTATCAAAACAAAAAAATATGTCAGAAATATTTACAAAAGGAAGACATCAAAATATTCAAATAGTTGTATTAGCTCATAAAGCTTGTGATGTAGATAATAAGATTAGAGAAAACATTCAAACATTTTTTACAACTACACAAAATAATGCAGCATTCTTTAATGATATTAATAAAAATTATAAAATGAATATGCCTTTATCATATTATACACAACATAAATATGGAATAATACGTGTTGACACCATAAGAGGACATATGCAAGTATATGATAAAGATTTAAATATATTAGTAGATACCGAACATGAAATCTATAATAACTCTCAAGATTTTGATATTAGAATGTATGCAAATGCAAAACATTTATCAAATCAAGTTATAGAACAAATAATTATCTTTTTAGAGTCTGAAGCAAAAGTACCACTAAAAATTATTCCTGATACATTTTATTTTTATTTTGATCATTATTTAAATGCAAAATTTGGTATACCAATACCTAACAGATTACAAGATAATGAAACATTAAACTATTTAAAAATTGCAATAAATGATGTTAGAAACGGATTAAGAAAAGCAACCCCAATAATATCTGATGTTAAATCTACATTTTCTGATGCTAAATCTACATTTGATGAAGCCAAAAAAACATATAATGATATAAAACCATTAATAAATGGTGTAAGTGAAATACTTAATAATTAAACAAATTTATCATAATTAAACAAATTTATCATAATCAAACCGAAGGTACTAGGGCTTCGCACGATTTTGCAGATATATTAGTATTTTTTTTCTCTAAAAATTAAAACAAAAATTCTTTTAAAAAAAACTAAAACACAAATTTTTTCTTTAAAAAATAAAAAATGGAAAAATTTTATTGCAACTTATGTAAAAAAAAGTTACAAACAAAAAGAAGTTATCAATCTCATCTACAAAGTAAAATGCATTTACAAAATGTAGAACGAGTTGATGAAGGAAATATATTAAAATTAAATAGTTATAAAAACTATATAGAAACATTGCCTACTGATATAAAAGTTAAAAAAATATTTTATGATTATTCACATTCGGAATATAAAAAAGTTTTTAATAGTGAAGATGAAGCCGTAACAGATATAAAATATTTATTTAGCGATACTGATGAATTTAACGAAATAGATGAATTTAACGAAATAGATGAATTTGATGAAGCCGTAACAGATATAAAATATTTATTTAATGAATCGGTTGAATATAATGAAACCGATAAAACTTTTTCTGATATTCTAACCAACTTTTCTAATATATTTAAGAAATCTTTCAAATGTTATATGAATGTAGAAGTACTTTATACAAAAAATGGACCTGATGGAATTCCTGAAGAAATAATACAAGGACATTTTACAAAGTCACAAGAAATTCATAATGTAAATAATATACAACCCATATTTGAATCGATGATACTTAAATTAGAAAATTGTATAATTGAAGCCCAGTTACGTGAATCTGGTTGGAGATTTGTTAAAATAATATCTAAGAAAATAGTAATTGATAAATATAAAAATAATACTGGTGGTAGTTATGTTCCTTTACCTTTCAGTTCACCACAATTAATCAACATAAAAAATGAAGATGATTATTGTTTTCTGTGGAGTATTATAGCACATTTACATCCTGCAAAATATCATAAAGAAAGACTAAGTCATTACAATAAAGAAGAATACATAAGTGAATTTGATCTTTCTGATGGCTTAGATGAATTTCCATATGATTATAATAGGTTACTAAAGTTTCATAAAAAGAATAAAAATTTAATTGAAGTAAATGTTTTTGAATTAAATGTGAATTATGTTTCTATTGGTAAAATTACTCCACTATACTCAGATTCAAAAAAATTTTATTTGAATAATAAAAATTTATGCCAATCAGAAATAGTATATAATGATAGAGGAAATTACATGCATCATAATATTTTTTACCAAGGAAATATAATATGTACTGAAAAATTTGAACTTGTTAAAACACTATCACCAATAATGATTAATCATAATAATTATAAAGGACGTACTGATGATTATAATTACAAATATTCATCTTTATCTTCAGAATACCAACAAAAATTAGAAAATTTAAATAAAAGTTTACAAAAATGTAAAATAGATTATCAACAACAAACAAAAATGTTACTACAAGAATATCACCATAAATATCAAAATAAGATAGAAACAATTCAAAAATTAAATGAAGAAAATAATAAAAAATTAAATAATGAAGAATTAAATAATGAAGAAAATGAAACCAAACAAAAAATAAATGAATGTTTAAAAAAATGTCTACAACAATATAAAGAACAATATGATAAAGAATATAGTTATCAGTTACAAATATTAAATCAAAATTATTATCAAAATACATTTAATCTTACAAAAGAAATTAATGAAACACATGAAATATATCAAGATAAATTTGAAAAATTAGAACAGTCAAAACAACCAGCACAAGCGAATATATTATATTATCAGGGTCATTTTATATTGTGTAAAGATGTTTCTATATTTACAAAAACTTCAGATAATAAAAATTTTCCTTGTCTTCAATGTATGACAAGTTTTAGAACTTTAGAAGAAATGAATAGACATTTGGAGAATTGTCAACAAAACGAAGCAGTTCAAAATACTTTTCCTAAAGATGATTATTTAGAATATAATAAATGGTATTTTAAAAATAAAGTACCCTTTACTATTTATTGTGATTTTGAAGCATATAATGTTAATATGACACAAAATCGAACGGAAAGTTCCAGGGCTTCACCCGATTCTGAAAATTATAATTCTGAAAAAAGTGCGCCTGAAAAAAGTGCGTCTGAAAAAAGTGCGCCTGGAAAAAGTTCAGCTGAACAAAGTAAAGAAAAATATTTATTTGAACAAAAACCATTATGTTGGGGAATGTACATTCATTCAAATTATCCTGAATTATTTAAATCAGAATATTTACAATACTATGGTGAAGACAGTTCAGAAATGTTTACAAAGAAAGTAGAAGAATTACAAGGACGTTTTTCACAATTGCTTGAAACAAATAAACCAATGATACCATTAACGGATGAAGAAAGAAAAGAATTTTATGATGAAATAAATTGTTATTACTGTGGAAAAGGTTTTACAAATAAATATAAAACTGGCAGAGGTAGATATATTGATAAAGTAAAAGATCATGATCATCTAAATGGATTATATAGAGGTGCAGCACATAATTCTTGTAATCTTAATGCTAACAAATTTAAATAAAACTTTGTTCCTTTATATTTCTATAATGGTTCTAAATATGATTTCCATCTAGTAATGAAAGATTTATTTTCATCTGAAAAATTACAACAACAAAAAATAAATGTACTATGTAAACAAGAAGAAGAATATTTTTCAATGCAATTAGGTTGTATTAGAATTTTAGATGCATTTAGATTTTTTACTCCTTATTCATTAGATGTTATGGGAAAAACTTTGAAACCTGAACAATGTAAAATATTAAATAAATATAATTTAAAACCTTTAAAAGGAATATTTCCGTATGAGTATATAGCCTGCGGCTCACAGTCGAAGACTGATATAACTGGAGATAAAACCTGTGGTTCACAGTCGAAGACTGATTTTAACTCTGTGAATACAATTATGGAAGAGGAACAACTTCCTCCAATAAATAAATTTAAATCAACATTAAAACAATCACAATTATCTGACGAAGACTATGCAGAAGCTGAAAAGAATTGGAGAGAGTTAAATTGTAAAACAATGTATGATTATACAATGAAATATCTACAGATAGATGTATTAATACTAGCTGATCTTTTTGAAAACTTTCGTGATATGTGTTTAGAATATTACGGAATAGATCCATGTTATTGTTATTCTACACCAGGTTTAACATGGCTAGCAGGATTAAAACATACAAATGTTCAAGCCGATGGCTCTAGGACAAAGACCGTTAAACTTAAACATTATAAAGAAAATACATATGATAAATTATTATTTTTTGAATCTGGAATTAGAGGTGGAGTTTCATCAGTTTTAGGTAATAGATATGTTAAATGTTATAATAAGAAAGTAAATCCACAAGAATATGGAATAATGAAACCTTTATCTCCAGAAGAAAAAGAAAAAATATTAGAAATTTTTCGAACGAAACGAGAAGGAGTAGAACGTGAAAAAGCAATTGATGAATTCATGCGAGAAAACTATTTGTTATATTATGATTTTAATAGCTTATATTCTTCTTGCATGATACAAGAATTACCAACAGGTGAAATGACATGGTGTAATAATCTTGTTTATCAAAGAACATATGATGGTGAAAATAATTTTGGTTATGTATATGAAGTTGATTTAGTATATCCTGATTATATAAAAGACGCAACAAAATATTATCCTTTCTGTCCAGAAAACAAAATTCCCAATATAGAAGATTTTTCAGATTATCAAAAATCTATAATTCCGAAAAAATACAGACCAACAAAAAAACTTATGTTAACACAAAGTAATAAAGGAAAGTATGTTGTTGAAGGAAGAATGCTAGATTGGTATTTAGATCATGGTATGATTCTCACCAAAATACATCGAAAACTAGAGTATAGAAAATCTAAATGGTTAAAAAATTATATAGAGTTCAATATTGAAAAACGTAAAATAGCTAAAAGAAATAAAGATGATTTTGGAAACGTGTTCTTCAAATTAATGAATAATGCATTTTATGGTAAGACTTTAGAAAATGTGCGTAATAGACAAAATATTGAAATAGTTTATGATAGAGATAGATTTCAAAATTTAACAAGGAAACCTACATATAAAAGAACTACTAGATTCAGTGATGAACTTTGTGCTGTTCATCTAAGAAGAAGCATTGTAAAACATGATAAGTTTAATTTCATTGGTTTCACTATATTAGAATTAGCTAAACTATTTATGTATAGTTTTATATATGATTATTTAGCACCTGCTTATGGTAAAAACTATAAATTACACTTTACAGATACCGATTCTATTTTCTTAGAATTAACAGTACCATATGGTTCTTCACTAGATAAAGAAATTAATAAAATAAAAGATATTATTCATCCTTCTGATTTATGTAAAGTAAAAGATGAATTAGAAGGAAATGAAGATTTCATAACAGAAGCTATATTTTTAAAATCTAAATGTTACTGTTATGATACAACTAATAATATTAGGACATCGGAGATGTCTTCCAGGGCTTCGCCCGTTAAAACACATAAAACATTAAAAGGAATTTCAAAGGCATCAGTGGTTAATCAAATAACATTTCAAGATTATAAAAATGCATTATTTAATAATGAAATAAAAACAGCATATAATTATAGACTTAATTCAAAAAAACATAAAATGTATTTAAAAGAAGAACATAAATTAGCATTAGATCCATTTGATGATAAAAGAAAAATTTTACCTGATGGAATAACTACTTTACCTTTTTAATTTTCTAATTTCTATTTTCTAAATATAACAATATAAAAATATAAAAATATAAAATATTATAAAATATTATAAAATAATATAATAATATAACATAAAATAATAATATAAAATTATCATATAAAAATGGATAAAGTTAGAGCTGATAATTTTAAAAGAATAAAACAATTAGACGAATTAATAAAACAAAGAAATATTATGAAAGAAAATCATCTTCAACATAGAATGACAAAAGCTGGTATTCAATCTGATATGTTTGATAAATTAAAATTAACTGAAGAAGTAAAAACTGATTATGAAAAAACTGTCAAACCATTTAAAACTCTTGAAAAGGAACTTAATGAAAAACGTGTTGATATAGCGGATCCTGTACTTAAAACACTATTAGATGACTATGGTTTATTAGAGGCAAACATAGATAAAAAATTACCAAAATCTATGTTATTCGAACATTCTACTTTCTTTTTAGATAAAAAATTATTTGCAAGATTTTATCTTGGTGGTAAAGAAATATTTCCGCAACCTTTACGAGGATTAATTTTTACTCCAGATAAAAAACCTATTAGTTTAGATAGAAATTTTGTTGATCTTTTAAGAGGAGCAGATTTAAAAAATTATGCTGTAGAAGATCTAATAAAATATAAAACTATATTAGATAGAGTTGGCACAGTAAAAACTCTTAGACGTTATAAACAATTAGAAAATTTATTATCAACGGGAGTTAAAGTAGGGAAAGGTTTATCTGAAAAACAGAAAACAGAAACAACTGTATTTTTACCAGATGATCCACAAGAATTACTAAATAGATTAAATATTTTAATATCGGCAATAAAAGAAGGACATAATTCTAGTTTTAATGAAATTCATGCTATATTGAAAAGACTGTTAGAAAAGAAGATTCTAAATGAAGAGGATTATAAAAGTATAACCGGTCATCCCTGATGTCCTCCAGGGCTTCGCCCGAACCGGTCATCTCTGATGTCCTCCAGGGCTTCGCCCGTAGCTGAAATATGTTGTTGTTTTTAATTTTTTATAAAAAAAATATTTATTTAAAATTTTAACTAAAAAATGTGTTCAGCAGATTTAGACAAAATTAATAATCATTTAGAAAATCTGACAGAGATTTTGGGTTCATCAAAATTTAGTACGACGTTAAAAATTATAACAACTACTTCATCACACACTTGTAATTTAGAACCCATTCTACATTTAGAACAAAATAAAAATTATCAAATTGCATTGACTAGTTTCTCCACATTTAACACTATTCAAAACGTTATCAAAGATGTGAATGACCAATTTAGATATTCTACTGATAAAGGTAAAACATGGAAAATACTAACTTTTCTTCCTGGTTCTTACGAAGTTGAAACAATATCAAATGAAATTAAGAGACATTTAGGTATACCATTTAAAGATAAGAAACAATTACATTTTGCAGTTGAACCGGCAGTTAATAAATTTCTCTTACTTTAGACGAAAATCATCAAGTTGATTTTAATCATGATAGATCATTGTCAAAGCTATTAGGATTTAATAAACAAACCTATAGTCAAGGTTATCATTTAGGTGAGAAGATTCCAAAAATAACTGAAATAAATTCAATTGTTGTACATTGTGACATTATTGAAGGAGGATATATAAATGGTAAATTATCAAATTTAATATTCAGTTTTCCAGCTTTTACTGTACCCATTGGTTATAGATTAAATGTAATTCCACAAACATTAATATATTTTCCTATTACAAGAAAAACTATTAACAACATTGGCATTAGAATCACTGATGAAAAAGGACAAGAAATAAATTTTGGAGGTGAAGAGATTATGATAGATCTTTTGGTTCGGGAGGTATAAACTCCCGTTCGGGAGGTATAAACTCCCGTTCGAGAGGTATAAACTTTTACGCTACAATAGAGAAGTTTAATTTTTTTTATCATTTTCATTATTAATCTTATTAATCTTATTAATCTTATTATTAGAAACAAAAAATAAACTTAAATTAAAATTTTATTTTTATTTTTTTGTTTCTAAAAACACTAATTCAATAATGGATAAATTTATTACTTTAAAAATGAATGAAATGTCTTTAAATAAAAAAAAACTTAAATTTAATCATCATCGAAATTTATCTAATAAAGTTTTAGCAGTTATTTGCGGAAGATCAGGATGTGGAAAAACGTATCTATTATTTAAAATTTTAACGACTCCAAATTTTTTGGATTATAACAATCTTATAATTTATACAACAACGGCAGAACAACCCGTCTATCAATTTTTAAAATATGGATTTGAAAATAATCTTACAAAAACAGCAATTGCTTCTCTATTCGAAGAATATGAAAAATCTGAATATGAAGAAGAAATAAATTTGTGGTGTGAAGAAGCAGCAAAAAATAAACAATTAGTTGAATCCAATAAAAATAAACATATAAAAATACAATTAATAGATGATAGTGGTAATATGCAAGATCCTAGTAAACTAGATAAAACAATGAAACATTGTGTAATTTTTGATGATTGTGTTAATGATAGAAATCAGTCAGTTCAGAGAAATTATTTCACAAGAGGTAGACATAATAACTGTAGTGTATTTTATTTGACACAAAGTATGTATTCATTAGATGGAAGTGTTATTAGAAAGAATGCAAATATATTTATACTATTTGAAATAAATGCAAGAAACTTAAGTGATTTGTTAAGAGATTTATGTATAAGAGATAAAGATGAATTTAAACAATCGTGTAATAATGCTTGGTCAAAAGATTATGGATTTATCACAATTAATATTGATAAAAAAATTCATGAAAGAGTTATCGAACAATTGTTTACCGAGTAATAAAAATATACAAATATAATGTTTTAATATTTTATTTTTTATTATCAGCTTTAATTTTGTCTATTTTTTTAAAATATAATATTTGAATTTTGTGGTAACATTGGTATACAGCAAAAACATTTTACTGAACAAATTATTTTTTTATTGCTTTGTTGTTTGTAATCTTTTCGTTTAAAGTTTTCACGTTTAAAGTTTTCACGTTTAAAGTTTTCACGTTTAAAGTTTTCACGTTTAAAGTTTTCACGTTTAAAATTTTCACGTTTAAAATTTTCCTGTTTTAAGTTTTGTTTAATAAAGTTTTGTCTAATAAAGTTTTGTCTAATAAAGTTTTTAGCTCTTCTAAAAAAATTTTTTCATTTTCTTCATTAAAAATTTTATCATCAATAAAAGTTTTACCATCACTAGAAATTTTACCATCCTTTTTATTTTTATCATTAACTTTTTCTGTCTGTGATTGAAATGATATTTGATTTACTTCATTAGCTATTTGATCAAATTTTTCAATCTCATCTAACGTAATAACATTATCATCACATACTCTTTGAAAGTAGTAGTGTAGTTTATCATAGACTTCTTTAATATGTAAATGCTTAGTTTTTAATGATTTTCGTTTCTTTGATATTAAAGATTTATCTAACATTGTAACAAGTGAAGTTGCAAAAACACCCGTACCTGTTAAAGCTGTAGCAACTACTGGAATTACTAAAACACCTGAAGATATAACAATTGTTAAAGCACCTAAACTTATTGTTAAGAATATGCCAATTCCTTGTGTTACATTCTTAACTTTACTCCATCTCTTTCTTAATTTTTTATAATGCTCTAATCTTAATAATAATTGGGATTCCTTATCTTTCATATAACGTACTCTATCTTTGTGTTTTTCAATATTTAATTCACTTATTTTTAATTGAGATAACGAAGGATATATTCTTGAGGTTTCTTCCATTTCTGAAGTTTCTTCCACTTTTGTTTCTTCCATTTTTAAAGAAATATTTTTAGTCACATGATATATTTTAAAAACCTGAAAATGGATTTAAAAGACGTTTTTAAAAATACTAATTTTCGGTGTCCTAGAACGGTCATGATTTAAGCAATGAAAAATGTCATAATCACAAATTTGAGATTCTTAACTTTTCTGATTTTTTCGGTGTCCTGGAACGGTCATGATTTAAGCAATGAAAAATGTCATAATCACAAATTTGAGATTTTGAAAAATTTGAAAATTGTGTATTTTTAAAAACGCCCAAATCGGAGCGAAGCTCCTCTGGCTTTAGCCGATTTATGAATTTAGGTCTTCATAACCTGAAAAAGGGTTCAAATTCATGAATTTATGTTGTTTTTTAAAAGTACCATTTTTGAAAAAATGGTACTTTTTGAATGAACCAAATTCATGAATTTAGGTCTTAAAAACCTGAAAAAGGGTCTAAATTCATAAATTTATGTCGTTTTTAAAAGTACTATTTTTTTTATTTTTGGCCTGTCCTGGAACAGTCTTTTGACCATTACTTTCGATCTGTGCGTACCGACGTTCCGTATCAGTGAGGGTTCTTGAGACGAAGAGAACGGGCTTCTTGTCCTGGAGTAAAACTCCGCCGATGCCGGTACCTGAAGCATCGCTTTGGACAACAACTTTCTTGTTAGGATCGAAATATGCCAGTCTTACTGCTTCTAGAAGAGATTCGCGAACTGTGTTGAATGAAGATAACCGTGAGGCTGTCCACTTCATCGAATTTTCTCGTACCGTGGACCAAAGGGGCTGAACGATAGAACTGAAATGTGGGGTTGAAGTCTGGCCAATGTAAGCAGCTAGTCCTAGGAAGGAGTGAAGGCGTTGTACGGAGTCAGGTATAGGCATATCACTGAGAGCACGTAGTTTTGCTGGTGAAGTCTGTACACCATCGGAAGACCATAAATGCCCTAAGAATTGGATCGAACTCTTACCGATTTTACACTTTTCTTTGTTCAGGGCTAATCCTGCTTGATCAAGTCGGTCGAGCACTTGTTTCAAAATTTTTCTGTGTTCCTCGATCGTAGAAGTGGCTATGACAACATCGTCAATGTAAATCAGTACGTTATCAATTCCGCTGAGTAGGTTTGTCATTACTTTTGTGTAAATTTCGGGGGCAGACGATATGCCAAAACATAGCCGTTTGTAACAGAAATTACCGAACGGAGTTGAAAAACTTAGAACTTTCTGAGTCCTAGAGGAAATAGGGATTTGCCAAAATCCGTTTCGCATGTCGAGGTGACTGAAAACTTTCGGATTGCGCAACTTAGAATGTAATTCATCGAGAGTAGGGATCTGCATTGGTTCTTTGACAACGGCTTCGTTTAATCGTCGTAAATCTGCACATATGCGTAATGCACCTGAAGATTTGTAAGACACTACCATCGGTGAGCAGAATTCTACGGGTCCGTCTATTTTCGGGATAACACCTAGGTCAACCATGCGCTCGAGTTCTGTCTTAACTGCATCATGAATCGCTGGTGGAACACGACGCGCTGCTGATGCATAACCCCTGGCGTTTTCGTGCAGTGTAACATCGTACTCATAACCAGTAGTCAATAGTCCGTTTCGTGTGAATAAATGCTGGTAGCTGCTAAGTAAGCTGCCGAAATCTGTTGCTGAAAATTCGTCTGTAACCTGTTCTGTAGTTGTAGAGTTGTGTGATGCAGTGATATTAGATAACTCGGCTACAAGTCCTAACTCTTTAGATATCGGATAGGAAAGCAAGGGTGGACAATCACGTACATCAACGACGTAGAAAACATCAGAAACGCATTTATCGGCATAACGAACAACACAATTACATGCGCCTTTGACAGGAATGACGAAATGACCCCAAGCTTTGATGCGTACTCTTGTTTTTTCAAGTTTCAAATTAGAAATGCAATCAACCGGCAAAATATGAACCTCGGCACCAGTATCGCAAACGGTAGATACTGAAATATCATTTATCAGTACGGTTTTGCGTACTTCGGAGAAAGGATTATTACTGCTATAAACAGAGTAACACTGGTCATCGTATTTGCTTGGTAAAAGCACTTTTAGATTGAGAAGTAACATTGCCTTTTGAACGGCACACTTTCGAAAAATGACCACTTTTGTGGCAAGAACGACACTCAGCATCTTTAGCAGGACACACTACGTCCGAAGCAATGTGAAAAGATGATCCGCAACGAAAGCACACTCTATTTGAAGAATTTCCTTGATCAGCATTTCTGGAATTGTAATGAGAATTTCCTTGATCAGCACTTCTGGAGTTGTAATGAGAATTTCCTTGATCAGCACTTCTCGAGTTGTAATGGCTCCTTGGTAAACGGTCTGTAGGCCTAGTAGATCGACCTTGAGGGTTGGGTAACTTCTGAGAAACAGCATTGACACTAGAAAATCCCACGGATTGACGTTCATGTCTGGCGCGTTCATACGCCTCAGCTTTTCGTATAGCAAGTTCAAATGTAAGGGAGGCAGCATCTTCGGTAAGCAGACGCTCGCCTAATTTGTCATCTTTAACACCGATGACGAAAATGTCACGAAGTAGTTCATTTGTAGTACTGCCGAAGTTGCACTCTTTGGATAGACGTCGTAACCGGCACGAAAATTTCGTAATTGATTCTTTCTGAGACTGTCTGGCTTGAAAGAAGTCTTTTCGCCGAAGTAGTATACTTGTCTTCCCGCAGAAATATTCCCGGAGACGTGCTATACAGTCAGAATATGAGTCTTTCGGTGAAGGAAGTCCATCGTAAATATCGCATCCGTCACGACCCAAGCAGTTGAGTAGAAGAAGCAGTTCCATATCTGTATCGGCATGGATTATTAAGAAATAGTTCTCGAGTTGATGCATGAGGAACAGAAAGTCGGATTCTCGCGGACATGCAGGCAGTTGAGGAGCAGTAATCGGATTCATCGTGTAGTAGGTATCACATGACAGCGTATGAATGACGAACAGCGCTGAGTCAGGATGAATAAATGGGAAAGCGCGTCAGTGGATTGCTAACCAACGCCGCTAGCCACCATTAATGTTGCGTTCTGGCCAAATAGAGATAAGAGAAAACCAATCCGTTTTTTCGATAGCGTGGTATACTTGAGAAGCGAAAGTGTCTGTTTCATACACGGTATATTTAAACAACTGAATTAACATAAATTGACATTGTTCACAAATCTCAACAAGAAAGTAATAGAAAGCCAAGGAAGCTATTCGTTGATAAAGGATCTGAGTTTCATAACACAAATGTTAAGCCATTATTTGATTTAGTTTATTCCACAGAAAATGCTGGCAAAGCTGTAGTAATAGCGAGGTTCAATAGAACTTAAAAAATAAAATATTCAAGAAAATTACTGAGCAAGGTAATCAGAAATGGTTGAAGATTCTACCAGGCATTGTAGATCAGTACAATAATGAAGTTCATTCAGGCATTGAAGAAACTCCAAAGAATGCTTCTGACGATCCTGATTTAATAAGAAAGAAAATATTCGAAAATAATTATTCGAATGAGAGTAATCCGAATTTACAGAAACGTAAGCCGAAATTTAAGATTGGGGATAGAGTTAGAATATTCAAGCATAAAAATAAATTTGAGAAAGGTTTTGTTGGCTATTGGACTAAAGAACTATTTGAAGTTTCTAAAATAAATCAAACTTATCCGATTACTTATGAAATAAGAGATTTAGATAATGATAAAATCACTGGCAGATTTTATGAAAACCAATTACAAATAACCCGGCTTTAACCTTTAGAACTAACGTTTTTCGGGAATTAAATTCCTTTATTCAATTCTAACATAATATCTAGAAATGGTACTCCTTTTTGCAATTTGTACAAAACGTATAAACATAATTGACCACAATAAGTAGTTCCTGGTTTTTGAATTTGAAACGTATTATAAGTTCAATTTCCAAGTATTTCTCTTACTTCATTTGTAGGTGGAAGTCCATAAGAGTCGAAATAGAAATTAGAACCGTTTTTATTTCTTTGACCCGCAGACCAATGTACTCCTTTTTGATCTGACGTGTGGAGATTAGTTACGAAATTTACAGTTGGCTTATTTTTGATCAATTGTAATTCGTCTCTCATTAGGACATGAAAATTCTTTATTCCTAATCGATTAGCGATCTTATTTAAATCGAAATTTGTCGTGGTTTGTTTGCCATATAATTTTAAGAACTCAGTTAGACTTGTCATTTTACATGAGATAAATTCTATTTCAGAAATGACACAAAAGAATTGCACAATCTGTATGACTCAGAGCTTTGTTACCTCTAGCGAGGCGACCTCTAGCGCATTATGCATGACGCCATTGTCTGCCGCAAGCAGCAGCGGTTGCCATTAGGAGCAGATGCTGCCACGTATTGTCAATTTCATTCTTTATGCGAGTGTTCTACGTGACTGTGTCTTCCACGATTCATCTGCAAAAGTTTAATATTATGTCTCGACTTACTGAATTTATTAATTTGAGGATGGACATTTCAAAAATCATTACAAACGAAGAAGAGAAGAGACGATGTGAAGAAGTCATCCAAGAGTACAAAAGGAGGAATATTAAGACAAAAGAAGAGGAAGATTATTTATACAAAGAATGGAGAATTATAGAAACTTTTGAAAGATCTTTAACTGCATCTTGTGAATCGTCGACATCATTTAATTTGAACGAGGAATGAAATAAGAAAGTAACTCTGCCGACGCTACGTGGTTTCTTACAAAGAATTGAAAACTACGAAAATCATCATGAGAACCGTAGTTTGAAACTAGCCATCTTGAAGGGACGTGCATTCAAAATTCTACGTGCGGGAAATACATTCAGTGACTATTTCCAATATTCCCGGAGTTATGTCGCGCTTTTAAGAAGACTTTAGAACTTCTATTCACAATATCCGTTCATCGCCGATTCTCATGAATCCGCAACATTCTTTAAAATCAATTTTCGAATAATTTCATCGCACATCAAAAATGGACGACGCCGAAAAACATTTGAAGAAATAATGCAAACCCCAAGAATGCAAACCCCAAGAAAGGAAAGCCCAATGGAGTTCTGATATTCTAAAATGTAACATTCTCTCCATGTCTCCTATCCAGGAGACATTTCTTGACATTTTGTAGGTGTGTCAATTCATACAGACTACTTGTATCATTATATAGTAATGTAAATGTCTCCTGGATAGGAGACTTTTTCAAATTTAATTACAGAGTAAAATGTCTCCTAACCAGGCGACATTTCTTGACATTTTGTAAGTGTGTCAATTCATACACACTACTTACATAATTATATAGTAATGTAAATGTCTCCTGGGTAGGAGACTTTTCAAAATTTAATTACAGAATAGAATGTCTCCTATCCAGGAGACATTTCTTGACATTTTGTAAATTACTGCTAAAAATGTGCAAATATTGTGTATGTAATTTCGTGTCAATTTTGTTGAATAAGAAACAATTTTGTGCAAAAATGGTTGATTTTACATATCGGATATAAAGGGGCTGATGGTGTAGCTGACGGGTTTTCGCCTTTCATCACTTTTGGGTTTTCAGCGGAATTGTGTTACATTACATTCTTAACTATCGTCCATCTTTTTCTTAATTTATCATGATGTTCTAATTTTAACAATAGTTGCGCTTCCTTATCTTTCATATACCTGACTCTATCTTTATGTTTTGCTATATCCATCATATGATAATGAAGGATATAAAGGGGCTGATGGTTCTTTTGTTTTTTCATCTTCCATTTTTAAATGAATAGTTTTATTCATATTCATTTTGTTCTTGTTAAATTTCAGAAGGCCCCTATTTTTCATTTTGTTTTGCTAATTTCAAGAGGACCCTATTTTTGCATTTTGATTTGCTAAATTTCAAGAGGACCCTAATTTTTGCATTTTTTATAAGTTATCAAGGGGGTCTAATTTTAGCTGTTTTTTATAAATTTCCGGAGGACCCTATTTTTGCATTTTGTTTTGCTAAATTTCAAGAGGACCCTATTTTGCATTTGGATCAAGGTTTACCTCAGGTAGGGTTCGGATTTGTGCCATTTTTGTGGCTATTTTGCAGGTATGTTAATTTTGGATTTTTTTTAAAATGTGTCCTGGACCGTTTTATATATTAATACTATGGTTTTAGTTCTTAAATGATCTTGCTGGAACATCAGTGCACTAGATATATGCAGAGAAACGCAAAATATAAGACTTTTTCTACTCAAAGGTTTTCTAAAAATCGCAAATAAGATCTTATCAGATCTGATCAGATTTGCTAATATGACTTAGCACGACTGGTGCTTTCTGGTCAGAACTTGTAAGATTTCCTTAATAAGATTAAGTAAGTCATTTCGTCTAGTGATCACAGGCAACCTGCAACTGGCAGAGCAAAATCACATAATCAAAGACAATGATTTCATTTAACTTTGAAAGATGTAAATGGGTCCACATCACTATTGAGATTCTAGAAATGAAACATAAATTTAGTGAATCATAAAATCATGCCGGTGAAAATTGAATTAAAAACTTCAGGCAAGAAAGCACGAATAATATCGATCGCGACTTTTTCATGAAAACTTCTATTATTATACCGTTCATTAGATTTCCTTGATCTTTAGCATAATTTCCGCTTACGATGCTTATTAGCGAATATTCATTCCTTTGATATCCAACTTGCTTCATACTACTTATTTAGGAGAGTCATCTCGGTTGTTGGCAAATTTTGACTTTTTTCAAAAGTGCTCAAATAAATTGAAAATAAATCAAAAAACTGAATCTTTTGATATAAAAATTTTCACTGTATACAGATACTTTTTTGAGTCGGCACTCTACCTGCATACTTACTCTATGCAATGAACTCAAGGAAGATACAGGTGGCATTGTCACCTGTGAGATATGCAAAGTTTTGCAGTTTTGCAGAAATTACAGCAGAATTGAGTGATCATGATTGTAATGCAGAAGGAATGATGGTATTTTACAGATTCTCATGACTGCCTTGGAGATCTTATGTTTGTCGAATCATCAATTCGATGGGTTCCTATCTCCTTCATGCTCAACCTCAAAAGAATTTTCTTGAGGGTGATCACATCACGCTACCTGCCACTGGCAGAAAATCGCAATCAAAGACAATTATTTCATTTTACTTTGAAAGACGTAAATATGGTTCCACATCACTAAACATCGAATTTAGAGAATCATAAAACGATGCCGGTGAAAATTGAATTAAAAACTTGACATTTAATAAGCCAAGAAAGCACGAATAATATCGCGATTTTTTCATGAAGACTTCTATTATAATACGGATCATGAAATTCCCTTGATAATCAGCTTCATTTCCGCTTAGTTAGGATGTTTATTAGCAAGTATTCATTCCTTTTGATATCCAACTTGTTTCATAGTACTTATTTAGGAGAGTCATTTCGGTAGTATATAAATTGGCAAATTTTGACTTTTTTCAAAAGTGCTCAAATAATTTTTTGGACCAGGAGAACGTAATCTCCGCAAAAAACTGAATTTTGTCATATGGAAATTATCACTGTATGCAGATACTTTTTTGAGTCGACTCTATCTATCCCTACTCTATGTTTCATGCTAGAACCTCAAGAGAATTCTTAAGCGTTCTTAAGTTGGAAGGAATGAATATTTGATAGCAATTGCATCCTATATCAAGTGGATCAATCACGGGAATTTCATGAATTGTATTATAATGGAAGTCTTAATGAAAAAGTCGAGATTATTCGTGCTTTCTTGGCTGAAATTTCATATTTCTAATTCATGAAAGCAATATATCGTCAATTGGTCATCGAGTTGCCAATTTAACAAATGTTGCCTCTCCAAGGCTGCCATGACACGGACAAATGTAAAATAATATCATTTCTTTCTGCTTTGCTATCATCAGTCAATTCCAAATGTGTATACCTCACATTTTGAAACAATTCCGACTGTATCTCCCTTGAGTTCATTTAATAAAATCGAAAGTGTGGGATTTAATAAATGGGGAGTTCCACCTAACATGCTTACTCTATTAAAGTCGCGATATTTTTAATATGTTTTATTTATTATGTAAATGCTCGACAGTAGTAAGGAAGTGACAAACACCAGATAGCGCAAGATGGCCGCCATCGCTGACGTCCCCCCCCTCTGGAACGGCAGAGTGTCGTGGTCGGCCGCCGTGGTGCTTCGGGTCTGAGTCCCCCCCCCCTCTGGAACGATAGAGTGTCGTGGTGGACTTGGGCGACCGCCAGGATTAGTCTTGAGGCTATAGTGTGTGATGTTTTTCGTGCAATCTGCTGAATGTTGGGTTGTAAAATGGGTTGTTTCGAGTGGAAGGAGTGGTCGGATGAGAAAACGGAGGTCGGATTCGTATTCAGCGTGAAATTCTGCATCGGTAGGGTGAGTTTCAAGGCAATCGGTGAGAAAAAATTTTCAACATTTTTCGAAAAACGACAGGGTTAGAATTTGGGACGTTTTGGTGTGTAGCGTCAAAACGAAGCATCGGATGAGAAAACGGAGGTCAGATTCGGATTCAGCGTGAAATTCTGCATCGCTATGGTGAGTTTCAAGTCAATCAGAGAGAAAAAATTTTCGGCTGACGTCCCCCCCCCTCTGGACAGCTTGCTTCGATCTTGGCTTCTAGTGGACGGATTTTGTCGTGCAATAGCTCGTTTGAAAGCTAAGAGTGAGACAAATTCAGTGAAAGAATCGGCTTGTTCCTATCTGTCTTCGTTCAAAAGTTAGAGCGGTTACAAGATTTTAGGTCGGAGCTCGCTCACCTGAAAAAATCCTAAGTGTCTGAGTGACTTTGTATGGGTAAAATTTTGAAAATTTTCCAAAGTGTGGAATTTCGACCTGGGACCGCCACCAAAACATTTTTCATCAAATTTTGAAATTTCACTGACGTTCCCCCCCTCTGGACAGCTTGCTTCGATTTTGGCTTCTAGTGGACGGATTTTGTCGTGCGATAGCTCGTTTGAAAGCTAAGAGTGAGACAAATTCAGTGAAAGAATCGGCTTGTTCCTATCTGTCTTCGTTCAAAAGTTAGAGCGGTTACAAGATTTTAGGTCGGAGCTCGCTTACCTGAAAAAATCCTAAGTGTCAGAGTGACTTTGTATGGGTAAAATTTTGAAAATTTTCCAAAGTGTGGAATTTCGACCTGGGACCGTCACCAAAACATTTTTCATCAAATTTCACTGACCTCCCCCCCCTCTGGACAGCTTGCTTCGATTTTGGCTTCCAGTGGACGGATTTTGTCGTGCGATAGCTCGTTTGAAAGCTAAGAGTGAGACAAATTCAGTGAAAGAATCGGCTTGTTCCTATCTGTCTTCGTTCAAAAGTTAGAGCGGTTACAAGATTTTAGGTCGGAGCTCGCTCACCTGAAAAAATCCTAAGTGTCAGAGTGACTTTGTATGGGTAAAATTTTGAAAATTTTCC